>VURO01028513.1:0-24566 GCA_015108175.1 Pelvicachromis taeniatus | reverse complement strand
GACCCAGCCCTTAGAGCCAATCCTTATCCTGAAGTTATGGCTCTGATTTGCCGACTTCCCTTAGCTGCCTTGTTCTAACATGCCAGAGGCTAACATCACCTTGGAGACCTGCTGCAGATATGGGTACAGGGCCAGCCAGAGCCAGCTTGCTAATCTAGTCTCTTTTTCGCGCTAATTCGTACAAAGTAGTGCCTACTTTGGCTGGCGGACGGACATGTGACCAACACAACACTCTTTTCGGTGTCTGATCACATGCCTTTCCGCCAGGCAAAATGGCAGAACAAACCAAAACAAATCCTCTTACGATGTCACAAAAATCATGAAAAAGCCTCAGAAAAGCCGCACCGGACAATAAGCCGCAGGGTTCAAAAGTAGCTGCTTATAGTCCGGAAATTACGGTAGTCTGTGTCGAGGGAAAGATGAATGCTTCCTTGATGGTAACCTGCTCCAGAGTGCTCGAGATCTCAGACTGGGTAAAGGTTAATCTTACAATAGGACAACGACCCAAAGCACACAGCCAAGATAACAAAGGAGTGGCTTTGGGACCACTGTGAACGTCCGCGAGTGGCCCAGCCAGAGCCCAGACTTGAACCCTGTTGAATATTTCTGGAGCAATCTGAGAATGGCTGGCTCTGCACCGATGCTTCTTATCCACCCCAATGAAGCTCGAGAGGGTCTGCAAAGAAGACTGGAAGAAACTGCCCCAAAAACAGGCGTGCCAAGCTTGTAGCATCATGTTCAGAATGGCTGTAGCTGCCGTCAAGGGTGCTGCAACAAAGTATTGAGTGAAGGCTGCGAATGCTTATGTACTTCTTATATTACTGTGTTTCAGTTTTAATATATTTGCAAGAATTTCAAGCAAACTCTTCACTTTGTCACTATCAGGTGTTGTGTGAGGAAATGTTTTGGAATAAGCTCGTAAGACGTGGAGCGAGTGAAACCCTGTGAATTCTTACCGGATGTGTGGGCAAAATCTCTGAGGCTTTATGACATCACACTACCCACCCACCCACCTCACCCACTAGACAAGTGCAGACGATTACCCACAGCCCCACTGCGTCCTTCCCATGGGAACAGTGCTGGCTCCACCCGAGTCGGTAGCTCTTTGGCTTTAATGTGTGTCCTAAAAATGACATTTTAATTATTAAATTAAATCGTATTGCAAGCGGCTGCAGATGGTTAGTAACTTGAAATTGCAAGAACATTAGTCACCTCCTGTTAGTCACTGCAGGTTATCCCGATGTCGGCATCACGTGGACGATTGATCTGGTGTTGACATCTTTTCAGAGACATCGTCCACACGTTACAGGGCCACCACACGTTAGCGTGCCTCCCTTGTAAAGGCAATGAATCATCCATGTTTCAATTGTAATCTTTAATTCCTATCTGCTGTTTTCTTTCCGTCCGATACCCTGGAGCCACCGTTATCACTGAAATCTGATACTATATCTTTCTCAGCAACACTGTGTTTGGTCCCCCTGTTTTATGGCAAACGGATCACTTCCCTCAGCAGACGCTGTGATGTTGAGCAATCTGCAGTAGGAGACATAGTTGGTTTTTTCTCTTTGATGTGCACGCTCTTTTTGATCTTGTGTGGACACTTGTGTGAGGATGCGATGTGGTGTGTTTCAGGCAGTTGTACACCTCTATACACCTGACAATGACTGTGTGGTGGGTGCCATGGTTACACATCAGGTGGGATCAGTGGGGAGAGCAGCTGTTTTGCACCTGCTGCCTGAAACCCTGATTTATAAATTAAACAAAAAAAAAAAATTCTTCTCTTACTTTCAAACTTCTATTTTGTATTTGTAAAGAAAAATGCAGAGAAGGAAGAAACAGATGCGGCAGCTTTCCTGGGCTCTGTTACATTTGTGACTTTTCTAGAGCCCCAGTTTGTTCTGGTGCTGTGAGTCCTGCTCCCCCTGGTGGTTGAATGGGATAAGTACCTTCTCATTGATGGCAGAAAAGAGGATATAGAGAAAAACTTACATTTGCTGACATGACATTTTTAGTTGCCTTGCTGATTATTTTTTTTTAAATATATTTTCATGTACCTGTCAGTCGTTAGTGCTACAGGCTAGCCTGCTCTACACCTGTGTTAGACTTTCAGCCTAAAAAGTAAACAGTGACTCTGTGGTCACAAGACCAACATGCTGTAGTAACAGTGTGTCGATAGTTACCAAAGTGCAGTGTCAGAAAGTCAGCTGGCAGTCGACTAGAACAGCCAACTTCAAACTGGTGGAACAGCTCTCAGCTTGAATGGCTTTATCTCGGTGTGTGGGTGTTTGCTCCTTTGTGTGTGTGTGTGTGTGTGTGTGTGTGTGTGTGTGTGTGCAGCTGCAGAGGTAAATCCAGTCCGTCCAGTTCTTTCCCTAATCTACTACCCCTCCCTCTTTTACTGTCTAACCTCCTAACAAGCCCATTTTAACCTGGTAATGACAACACATGCTTGTATATGTGAGTCCTTCCAGTGCAGTAAAACACTTTACTGCACTGGTTGTGTGACTCAACGTTGTTGTGCAAACGTTGAGTCACAAAGCTTTATGCTTTGTTTGAATGGATGTGTGTGTGTGTGTGGAGATGGCGTAGTCCTTCTGCAGTCAGACGTGCTGCTGATCTTCTAAGCTTCAGCAGCTCCGTGTTTCTTTCTCTTTACTCGCCATGTAGACGGGACTCTTAGTCAGAAATTTGGGAGACATAACTTCTGAAATATGTGTAATAAACACAGTAAACCAACCACACCAGTAGACGATCTGTGCACACAAACCTCTTCGATTGGAGCGGACTGGACTTCAGTCGTCTCTAACACAACAGCAGACTGATGCTAATCATTTTCTCCATGTTTGCTTTTTGTAATTTGCTGAAATCGTTCACAACGATTTCTGTGACACATAAATGTCAAACCTGAGTTTTAAAGACGTTATCTTGACACGGGGCATAAAAATAAAAGAAATGAATTGGAAATGCACCGCTGCCAAAGGGGGATGGCCTACAGCTGTGTAGGGAGGGCACTGCTGTGGCGCACTGCTCACCCATGTGCTGCTGCAGGGTTCGGGGGTTTCCTGTGCAGTATTCGCCTTTCCTATCAATCAACCTTTAGAGCAGGGCTCACCAACCTTTGTGACAGTGAGAGCTACTTTTTGGGTACTGATCAATGTGAAGGGCTACCAGTTTGACACACACTTCTGAAATAACAAATTTCCTCAATTTAACTTTAATTATATGTTATAATTAATAATTAATGATATTGATCTATGTAAAGACACTGATTATGGCAACTGTTTCCATGGAGACCAGCTACCGCTGATCTAATATTTAATAATAAACATTTTTTATATATTATCTCTAACAAATTGACACCAATGCAATTGTGATTTTAAAAAAATGGCAACAAAAAATAAAAATAGATTAGTTTACTGGTAAGTTGTTATAGTGAGCTATTTTTAGAACAGGCCCGCGGGCACCATGTTGGTGACCCCTGCTTTAGAGTATTTGTAAAGAAAGGAAAATGATCCATGTTGTGCATATAATAGAAAAATGGGAAATATGATGGGGGTTACCCGTCACCCATTTCTTGAATAACATGTTTTTGGAAAACTTCTGATCAGAAAGCTCTCAATGCTGTCTCGTTACGTAGAGTGGACGACATTAAAATGTCACAGCAGCAGAGATTACGTTCCTGCTTACCTTAAATCAATCAGGCCTTCCCCTGCTGGTCAGAATGGATACAGGTGTTAGGTGCATTTGGAAAGCTACGAAAGAGTTTTTCATAGTGTCGGTGTGAGGGTTAATCTGTTTAATGAAGTATGGAGTCAGGTGTTTGAGCAGTGGAGGGATGTGAAGGATCGACAGGAACCCTGTTTGTCTTTATGAATGAGTTGGATGTTCAGACTTCTAAACGTCTTCATCATGTTTGGTGTTTTTTTTCTTGGTTTTCTCATTAAGGCTCATTGTTTTTGGTGCTTCTTAAGGGGAAAAGGGTTTAGACAGGTGGTATCATGTGCATATATCTGTCACAGATATAATTCTATCGTCATCTGCAGAAAAGTGCGTATGTGCATGCATCTACGCGACTGGAATGTCAATGTGAACGTGTGACTGAGACACGAATGATCTCACTCTCTTCAAGTTTCGGTGGCTCTACCGTTAGAGCACGTCATGTCCTCCCCAACAGTGGAGGTGCTCTGTGTGTGTGTGTGTGTGTGTGTGTGTGATATCTGGCTCAGGTTCAGCAGTCACATTATCATGCTGTGATTCATGTGCAGTCATACAGCTGCGTGCTGCGGTCTGCCTGTGTTCGCTCCATAGATCCTCACACTGATCAACAGCTTCTATTTCACATGCACGAGGTGTACGAGTGTGTTTGCACAGCTGAGGAGTTTCTGGGTGTGTGTTGCACGCACGGCCCCGTTGCTGATCTCGGTTTGTTTCTAGTGTGAAGCTGAACTTTGCGTCTTCATTTCCTCCTTTAACGATCACTCTGATGCAGTCACAATGACGTGTTGGGGTTATTTTTAGATTTCACATGTTATTAAGATTGCTCTATGGCTTCTTCTCTCCAACAAGTGAAATTAGGCTGAAGTCTGCCCGTCAGTAATCTCCAAGAATATCACCTCCATTTGTTGTTCTTTACTAATAATCTCTGCTATTGTACTATTATCTAATATATGACGGTAAAGGTGACAGATTAGTGGCTCATTTACATTTACTAGCGGCTTCCACACTGGCTGTTTGGTGCACACTGCCACCATCTGACCGAAGTGCGTTATGAGCAGTAGGATAGCAGCTACAAAGCTGGATCAGACGACTGTGTGTTGAAATCGTATCCAAACTGTTCATTTGCAGGTGCAGAACAAGCAGAAGAAATGCATTTGTCTGTCTGTGCATTTATTAGCTCCCTATGTGATCACGTTTTTTGTGCATTTAATATTAAAAAGAACCCAGAAAGGGGAATAAAAAATATAATAAAAACTAACAACAGTGATATTTTTTGCTAAGTAAATAATAATTATTTTTGCTAAGAATAGCAAAAATAAAGTATGAACTATTCTGATACCATGAGGGTATGGGATCGCCGTATCACCCGATAAAAACCTAATCATGTTTTCAGTGTGTGTGTCTTTGCTTAACAGATGATGAACATATGACTGAAATATAATGGTAAAATATCAACAACAGCCCTTTTAGTGTTAGTGTCGAGTAATCAATCACAACTCCTTTGTTCTTTTATCGATAGCTAATGCTAGCTAATCTGTTGCTAGCTAAAATGTTATTGTCGTAACTTACCTGGTAAGGTGCAGATATTCTTCTTCTTTAGGTGTTTTTAGAAGTGAGAAAAAAAAATCTTTAACCGTCTTAATAGATTGATCCTGATTGGGATGCTGAAGGATAAAACAAAAAGTTGCATATATGTTCACATCAAAGTTTCTCATTTTGGTTTTATCTGAATATGAAACGTGTGAATGAAATGTGTCAGTAGAACCTGAGCTGTGCTGCTGACGTACACTCACAGATATGCAAATATCTAAGCTGCCAGTTATATGGCAGCCATAGCTTTGGAGAATGGGGAAGAAAGGTGATTTAAGTGACTTTGTGGTGTGGTTGCTGGCGCCAGTTGAGTGAGAGTGTTTTAGAAACTGCTAATCTACTGGGATTTTCCCACACAAGGTCTGAAGAAGAGAGAATATCCAGTGATAATGTCTTCTTTGTATCACGGGGTGATACGGGGTGTAGCTCAGGTGGTAGAGCAGGTCATCTACTGATTGGAAGGTTGGTGGTTCAATCCCTGGCTCCCTTGGCATGCAGTCTGCATGCCAAATATCCTTGGGCAGGATATTAACCCCAAGTTGCTCTCCGATGCATCCATCGGAGTATGAATGCGTATGAATGTTAGTTAGAGCACTAAAGGACACAAAAAGTGCTTGTGTGAATGTGTGTGATTGGGTGAATGAGGTTGTTGTATAGAGCGCTATATAAGAATCAGTCCATTTACCATTTATATCAGAGATCAAAGGAGAATCGCCAACATGTCTAACCGTTAGCGTGACGGCCTTCAACGGCAGAAGACCACGTCAGGCTCGGCTTGTCCGCCATGAACAGGACGATTACGCTGGACAGTAGAAGAGCAGAAAAACGTTACCTGGGCTTGAGTTTTGATTCGTGCTGTGATATTCAGGTGGTAGGATCAACTTGGCTCAGCCGACATGAAAACATGGATCCATCCTGCCGTCTCAGTGGTTCATGCTGGTGCTGATATAATGGGGTGCCACACATTTGGGGTTGAGCATTGTGTGAACACAGCCTACCTGAGTAATGTTGCTAACCGTGTCCACCACTTTACGACCACTCCGTACCATCCTCTGCTAGCTGCTTCTGGCATGTCTGGCATGCCTGGTGGTCTCTGCCACCAGGCCACTCTGTGAAACTGTTGTGTCAATAGGGACCAAAATACATGAGGGATGTTTGCCATGAGGAATTAAATGAATTGTGAAGGCAACCAAGTACTAGTGCTAGCTAATCTGTTGCTAGCTAAAATGTTGTCGTAACTTAACAATAACATTTTAGCTAGGTACTTCGTTCGTACCTAAACGAAGTAATAGGTGAATGTATATTATGTTGATACGTAGGATTTAGTGCAGAAAGCTGAGTGAAATCACTCAAATGTAGCCTGACTTTAGCAGGGCTGAAATAGGGTCATGGCAATAAGGACTAAGATACAAACGCTGAAGAAGAGTGGCTTAACTTCGATGTAGCTCTGCCTCAGGGGAAACAGTGAAAAATGAATTCTGGTAGCCATCGAGTTGCTGCATCACAGCTAGAAATGACTGTGATGCAGGTACTTTATGCATACACCAGATGTCAGTGCGGCAATTAGAAGGGCTTCTGGTTAGAAGATGGCCTTAAGTAAGAAATTCACAATATGCGCCTGATGAAATGAGTTCATAAAAGCAGGAAATGTCTGTGATATGGCCAATTAAATGAAATTAGATTCAACTGAAATGCTCATTACAGGGAAATGAGTCTACTACATTAGCGATTACGATGCTGTATTGTCTGTCAGAATTGTTGTGGCACTCGACAAACGTATTGTCGGATTAGCGGCTACAGAGCTCTTTGAGCTGAATGGTGAATCGAGTGATTTGCACATCTTCGTTACATTAGTAGAAGAAGGCAACATGCAAACCACAGGCATGTGTGTGCCGTGGCTATGCTGAGGGAAAATCCAGTTTAAGAGTTCACATCTCAGGGGAGACGTGAAGCTGCGACTGCGGTGTGAAAGAAACTCACGTACAGCACGAGCGCGCTCACGTCTACATTCAGTTTCCCAGCATTGCACCTTTACACTCGAGTGTGAGTTGTGCGTATTTTAACAACAAATAAATGAAGATGATTCGAAGGATGTTGTTCCCCTTGTTGCTTGACGACTCGTTCGTTCTCGTTAACAGAGGTGAGACAAAGCGAGTGTCCCTGGGCTTAATGAGTGCATGGGTGAAAGGTGATGCCTTAAGTCGTTAACAGGAAAAAGTGGGTACCTGAATCAGCAGTGTGCTGTTTTGTGTTTACAGCAGGTGCCTGCAGACTCAGCGCTGCAGACGGGCAGGTGCAGTGACACTAGCGAACCACAAAGAGGCACTCATGCCTAGGTTATGGTGGTTCCCCCTGTTGTATGGATCCCGCCTGCTGCACAGAATGAGGGTTTTTTTGGGGGGGGGGTGATTTTCCCCCCTATGAATGGGTGCCGGCCTGAGAGTGACAGGCGCGTGGCATTGCCTAAAAGAAAAAGAGATGTAGCCTGACTGTCCACACTAGACTGCTTTCTTCTTTTGTTGCTAATGTGTCCTGTTTATAATGAGTATCACATCCATGGTCTCTGTGGTTGAGCCCCTTGGACAATTGGCATTTTCTTGGCCCCTGAAGTTAACGTTGCCGTGGCAACGGCAGTCGAGTGCCAAGTGGGCACCTGTGCTGGGTCGAGATCAAGCCGTGAGTGAAATTAGCCAAGGCTAAAGCAGGGTCCCAGCAGCCTCCCCTGGTACCAGAGCACTGCCAGGGGAAATCAAAGACTAATTACTGTGTGTGTGTGTGTGTGTGTGTGTGTGTGTGTGTGTGTGTGTGTGTGTGTGTGTGTGCGCAAACAAGGCCTGTTTGTTGGCACACGTTGAAGACTGTATTGGTTGGACTGTCTCTGAGATTCCACACTTG
This sequence comes from Pelvicachromis taeniatus, assembly GCA_015108175.1. Taxonomy (NCBI): domain Eukaryota; kingdom Metazoa; phylum Chordata; class Actinopteri; order Cichliformes; family Cichlidae; genus Pelvicachromis; species Pelvicachromis taeniatus. Next base: position 16,364 of record VURO01028513.1, on the reverse strand, counting down.
CACTAAGCTGCGTTTCGCCTTCGTTTTTTCTGGACATCCTGATTTAGTTGATGTTGTGGTTAATTTGAATTGTGCAAGTACTTCATGAATTCATTTAAGAATCCGCTGAGACCAGTCTGTTTTTGCAGAGTAAAGTTTCCTCCGTCTCTGATCTAAAAGTAGATGCTCCATGTCCAGACGTGCACGTGGCTTTGGCTCAGTTTGGAGAGCAGGTCATCTCCCAACGACAAGGTTGGTAGTTCGATCTCCAGCTGCTCCGTGTTAAAGTGTCCTCGGGAGACTTGTAGTAAAACTTGCTTTGAGTGCTCAGTTGCAGGTAAATGCAGCTATGTAAGTACCAGTCCATCTTTGTACTGTGATAATGTGACGACTCCACAGAAACCCCTGCAGCGATCAGTCTGTGACTCAGTTCACAATATGTGCTGTATTCATGCGTTTCCCGTGGCTACGCTAACGTTTGTGACGTGTGCTGAACCCTGACTCATTTCTGACCTAGTTGTGTGTCATCAGCGAGTTGGAGCCCAGATGCTGCCCTCTTGTGGCCTAACAGACCACCATCATCTACCAGCTGCTTCTGGAGTTCACTTTTGTGTTTCTAATGTTTAGTTGAACTGCAGCCACCACCACAGCCCACAGAAAAGGATGCTTCCAAATATGTTTTAGCAGGCAGCCATCTTTAAACAGCTCCATACGTCCTTGCACATCTTTACAGCTTCTCTGGTTCTCTGTGAACCACCAGGACCTTTTTCTGCTTTAGCAAAACAACAACAAAAATCTGTTTATAAGGCAAATATTACATATAGTTATATGTGTTTGATTTATCTATGTTACCACTGCTAATGAAACTAAAGTAAAGTCTTCTTAACTGTAAAGACCATAAAGGAGCATTCAACACCAAGTGAGACGTCGTGCTCACACGAGACGTCACGCACAGAAATAGTCACACATACCCACACACGTACACCTCGACAGACGCACGCCCTGCCGCAGTCAGCTGTAATTAGCCTGTAAGGACCCGAGTCAGCGCTGCGTCTTAAAAGGCTCAGCGTGCTGGCGGATTTTTATCCTCACCTCCGTTGCTCCGCTCACAGGCTTGTGGGCGGCAGCGAGCAGTTTTTCATTTCATGTTCCTCCGGGGCTTTGGATTTATTGTCTGCCCGTGCTTGCTTATTCGCTTCCTAGTTTTTTAAACTTCACTTACTCGGGAAAGATTTGTCGAGCGTTGTGATTTCTCAGAAAGGCCCTCCCTCTCAGTTATGCAGTCGTGTGGTGAGATGCCCATTGCAGCCACAGTCGTTGTGCTTATCGCGTGCAAAATGACATCCAAAGCGAGTAAACTCTCCGTGTGCGCTGTTACACTCAGGTACATGCCATTGGTTACACGAACCAGCAGGTTTACTCGTCTCTTCTGCAGCAGGAAGACTGTTTGCTGTGTGAGGCCTCTTGTGTTTTCTTTGCTCATTTTGCAGTGATTAAAGGGCTACGCTGTGTTCTTATTTTCTGACAAGCTCCTCTAGATGAATGATTATAAGAAACTTGAGCTTTGTAGGGTTTTTTTTATTTTTGGGAAGTGCAGCTTTTGTCTGGCTGATTTTTATTTGTTTAGCGTGGCATAGGAGATAATCCAGAGCAGGTCTTTGTTTGCACTGTAATGGAAGAAGTGTTGTTCTTACGATTTTGTAATACTGCAAGTGCCATCACTGCTGTGTATTTTGGCGTCTTGTGAGCCCATGTGGGCTAACTATCTAAAACATGCAGATTGTTTTCTGTAAAGTAATGCTGTCAGCTGGAAATTGGTCTCACATCTGTGCAAAATCACAGGTTGTCCTATAAGCTCAAATGCATTTCAAAATGGTAATGTACATAATAAAATTGTTTTTTTTTCTTCATGGATTTTCCAAATCGTCTCTCTGAGGGGACAAAAGGAGCCAAAGGCATTGAATCCCCTACAGGAGGCGAGGGTTCAGGTTTTTCCTTTAATTTGTCATGAGTGTGTTCAGTAGCGCTCTGAGAGAGAAAGTCGCCACAAGGTTGCGTCTGCTGTACTGATCCCAGGGTGTGTCAGATGAGATGAAGCAGGATGTGAGTCTCTCTGTCTGACCAGCCATTTTTATGTATTGACGGGGAGCAAAGGTCATGTTGTGGTTATGAAGCTGCGGCAAGGTAATACAAGTGCACGAAAGCCTAGCGAATCTGCTGAAACGGCTGTTTTAGACGTGCTGAGCCACCAGTATGGATGACATTAGTCCACTGTTGTTGACATAAATACAGCTTCAGCGATAGGCGTATGCAGTGTGACGTCCACAGCCCTGTGCCTGGGGTGACAACGTTATTGCTCCATATTGCAAAGCAGCAGGCAACTCCTCCATCTTCCACAGTGGGTTTCTCTAAAACTGGAAAAATTGGGTCATGTCACCGAGTCTGTCTCTCAGCTCGGAGGAAATCCAGCTAGTCACGTAGGTGTCTTTGATTTCTCCTGCGTGACAGCTCCCCTGCAGGAAGAGACTTCTGCCGACGCGCCAAATCGCTCCCGACGTTGCGTCTGCACGCCCGAATGCTGTCTGGAAATGCCAGGCCGTTTAACCAAAGCTATGGATAGGCAGTGCCAGAGCAGCCTCTGCGCTCTAACATGCCTGTGTAGAAACACGCGTGCACACACGTGCACACTCTCATCCTTGAGCTGCGTGTGGTCGTGTGTCATGCAGGAGGATGTTGGTTCTGGTTGACAGCTGTCAGGGCTGCTTTGCTTTCAGTGTCTGGATACTTTGCCAAACAAGCCTATTATCTACAGCGGCAAAGTCTCGTGGAGGGGCCCAGCTTTGCCCCAGGGGGCTGATTTGGGTCAGGCGCCATGAGACGGGCCCTAAACAGAGGTGACAGATACAGGCAACCCCCCTACTGGGATCCTGCAGGCCTCTCAAAGCCCCCTGGAGAGATGTTTCTACGAGCACTAACATAACAAAGGAGTCGATTTTCTCTGTTGTGTGGCGAGCGCTGCACCCGCAAGGCCCACTGGCATCAGCCAGTGTGAGCTATCGGTTTGGTTTCTTTGCTTTTTATCTTTATTGCCTCATTATATGGCTGTTGTGAGTTTGGTACCATTTCAGGGAAAAGCATCGTCTCCTCACGCGAGCCATTTCCGCCTCGCCTCATGGGGGCAACGGTGCATTCTTCATGTGGCTCCGTAGGCGATGATTGCCAGCTTGGAAACGACTTACACAAAGTCAGAACGAGTTCAGCACAAACCACAATCTTAAACAGAAAACTTTAATCTACCATCAATTGCTTATTTTGAATATAGACCTATTTCCCTCTCACCCCACTGCTTCTCAAGTCCTTGTTAAACCAAGCGCGTGTCTCCTCTGCATGACAACTAAGCCTCTGTAGCTTTTGTCTCAAGAGTCTCCAGACCGTGAGTGGCTGTTTTCAACACTTGACTACTTCTCTTCAGAACCATATATAATTACCCTCACAGATCCAAAGTCACTCCAAGGTTGTGTCTGAAAATTGGCTTTCAAATAGACCAGGGAAGGCAAAGCGCCGTTCCTTAGACTGCATTAATTTATCACAGGGTGTAGGACATATACCAAGCTACTTGGGATTTTGAGCGCTGTGTGGATTTAAATATTATAGTAATTAGTATAAATATGCGTGTGGTCTGGGGGCTAATGGAAGAAGGCAGGATTGGTGATGCACATGTGCAAACACAGCTTCTACCCAGAACCACCAGACACAGAAACCTGTATGAGCATGGCTGACATATGCGAATAAGAAAGTAAAGGAAGTATGGACGAAGCATGAAGAGGCTGAGAGAAAGAGGCGAATCAAGTAAGATAAAAAAATAATGAACAAAAGGGGGAGAGAGAGACGAGAAAAGCATCCAGAGGGAAAGATGCTAAAAAGTGTGGAGCGGGCATCGCCACAAGCTAAGCCGAGTCTGGCGCCGGCGGTTGGCACCGCACCGAGCTGAAGTTGACACTGGCACAGAGACGGAGAGAGGCGATGCCAGGGCCGGGAAGCTAAGCCTGGTTTGGAGAGCTTTAGACAGGCATAATGTAGCAGACAGAAACCCGAATCCCCTCTAACACCATGGCTGTGTGCTCTCATTGCCTGTCTTCTCATGAGAAGAGGCTAAAGACTTCTTCAGATTATGTCCTGTTCTGCTAACATACTGAAGGCTTACAGACATGCTGAAACGCTACGTGCTCGCCTCCTGCACAGCCGCTGGTCAGGCGGATTTGTCTCTTTGCTGTCGCCATTGTTGGAGAGCTTTTAATATCATTAGTTAATAAAAGTCCATTCAAACCGCAATTGACTAAATTGACTAAATTTGTGATATTAGTGTAATCTTTGCACACTTTGATTTCAGACGTGTTGCCTTAATTTCGCTACGTTTTTATAATGCCCATAAAGAATCTTGAATCTTTAAAAGAGTGTCACCAATATAAAAGAAAGCTGAAATCAGTTTGTCTGTTCTTTGGTAAAGCACAAAGATCACATTTGGTCAGCAAGAGCTGCGAACAGGAGACAATACTGAAAAACAGTAAGTCACATTATCCCGTCTACCTCAAACTGGACAACATGAACGTTTCATCGTCTGTTTGTCGTCATCTCTTTCTCCTCCCTCCTTCCTCCTCACCTTGATCTTCATCTCCTGTAACCAAGTCATGGGTTAACACAGGAAACATACATAAAGATTCGTATTTATTCCTGATATTGTTGCAATGAGTTTGTAGCAGATCGACCTTGCCGTGTCCGAACAGCCGAAAACGAGTCGGCTAAACAACGACAACCTTGGATGCACTTCAAGTGTCAGTAATGCTAGCTAACAGCGGCAAAAATAGCAGCGCTTACTGACCGAAAAGTTCTGGAAATCCTCAAAAACTCATCTTGGTGTTACTGTTATGACTTCTATCGATTTAATTTGATTTATACAGTGCCATCTGCTGCAATCGGTTGGTTCCTCCCCACAGGCTCTCCTCCAGAGTAAACAGTTGTGGACCGTCCACAAATTAATTGTCACACATCAGTTTTTTTTTTTATTTTTTATTTATTGCTAAGTGTTGGTATAATTAAAACATGTGAAAATGTGGTGTGTACACAAGTGTTTTTATATCTCGTTAACGGGAAACGAGTAACGGACCTTCAGTTCTGACATAATTGAATCTGTTTTAAAATTCTGTATCTGCAGCTTCAATTTACAACGTGGAGGGCTTTCAGGGGAACGGAGGTGGGGCCTGCACGTTAAACCTTATTGGTTTATTCATGACCATCATCGCCACCATATTTGTGAAAAGGAAGCTGGCAACACTTCTATTTAAAAGTCTTTTCATGTCACTAAAACTTGTTCGACCCTCCCTGGGGCGCCAAATTGAGCCCGCAAGCCCTGAGAACCATTAGCTATGGGGCCGGTTGTGGCTCACGAGATAACGCTGGTCATATCGGCTCCTCCAGTCTGTCCGCCCAAGTGTTCAAATTTCTTTCCCTTTCTGAGCTGCTTCTTATAAATGCTGTAGCCTAACTAATAGAAGTACTTCATTCTTACTTTTTGTCAGGCACAGCGTCGGTAAGCACAGCTGTGGATGAAGCTGGCAAGCGAGCGCGACGCAAAGAAATGCACTGCCCAAAGTGGTTAAGCAGAGAAATGTATACTGCTGATGTTATATAACACTGTATATATAACACTGATGTCAGCGTGCAGACTTTAAATTTGGATTAACCCGAACGCTTTCTCACACAGCGCTCTTTTTTCATTTCCTCTTCTCAGGAGCAGCAGGTCGTTTGCTTTATTCATCACTAAACTTGTAAACAGGCACACTGGTTCGGGGTCCCTGCATAATTTGACGGTCCTATGCGACTTGTGTAGTCAGTGCAATGGAGCACCTGCTTCTGAATCCTTGTGTTGTTTTTACATTTTTGTGCATTTCTGTTCATTTGGCTCAAAATCGATCAACACAAACATGTCTGTGCTGCAGCCAAGTCTTTCCTTTGTCACGCCTCAAATATGGAAAGGAAGTGCGGTGGGTTTGAGACACAATATAAAACATCAACGATACCTAACTGTGCCTTGAATAAAACTGTGAGAGAAAAATGTTTTAGCTTTAGTAAGGCATGAGTTTCCTTCGAACCCTCCTGCATCGTCTATCGTCGTGATGCATTTCTGTTTGTTTGTTTGTTTGTTTTTAGGTGCAGGGCTATAAAACTAAATTACACTTCAGTAGCATTTATTGGCTAAAAATATTAAATATTTGCTGGTTAGATTTACACATTTTTCTTCAAGCTTTACAAAAATTTAATCTAACAATAAAACGACTGAACAGTTGTATAATTGTCTACATATTACGTACGCAGTTACTCAACCAAATTACTCCACAAGCATTGATACAAACTCTGGGAGTTCGAAAAACGTTATTTGTTATTTAACGACGTTCGGCTTGGACTGACTGACTGACTGCGGCCACCTTCAGCTTCCACATTAAACATCATCACAAAAGGAGCTGAGAACTGGTTATCGTTTTTTGTGTTCACCGATCTTTATTCGATGATGGTTGTGTCACGCTGTGCTACTTTACTCTGTGTTATTTTTCGGGTATTACATCATCCTGTTCCTTATTCCACCGAGGCCCTTTTATAGGGAAGCCACAGAGGGGGGAGTAACAGAAGAAACCTGTGTACTTAAACGCTGCAGAGACACAGAAACAGGTTGACGGAGCAACTTTTGTTCAATAAAACCTTCTGGGGAAAGCGTAGATGGCACATTTCAATATTTCATCTTCTGTGTCTCCTCTACCAAATCAGCCATGAGATGCAGGCGGCGAGTGTGTTGTTCCAGTCGGCATAAACGCAGCCCCCCCAGCCCCCCACCACCGCACCGATACGAGCCTCGTTTAAATGGCTGAGATGTCACAAGTGTTAAATAACAGAGGCGCACTGCCACAGTCTGATATGGTGGGGTTAATCTGCACATACACACATATGTATGCAGTATATTACAAACAACCAATACACACCCAAACCTATAGCCACGGAAAGCCAAGCATACATCCAGAGACACACACACTCACACGCACACACACCAAAAGAGACCACCTGTCAGTGTGAGCTGAACGCCACAGGCAGCATCACCTGCTCGCGGGAATACAACTCTTTGATATTCACATCAACCTCCAGCTCCGTGCACAATCAAATAGCTCTTACTTTGCTTTTTCTCTCTCCTTCTGTCTCGAACTCAAATAATAATCACACAACATAAAAGTGGCGCCTTTGAAACGCAGCATCAGTAGAAGAAAACGCAGCAGTTTTTCTGGAGCTCAGCAAACTGCTAACTGTGGAGGTGTGTGTCTGTGTGTGTGTGTGTGTGTGTGTGTGTGTGTGTGTGTGTGTGTGGGGACATGGACATGTTAAAACTGTATTGTACCCCACATGCAAACACACACAGACGTGAGAGGCCATAGAAGGAACCTGACGCCAGGCTATGAGGAGGGCAACAGGCCAGCAAGTGTCCTGCCAAACTGCACCCCAGGCGGGTGAGGGCAGCGCACTATCATGATGCTCATCAACATCACAATTAAAGAAAGCAGGACCCAGCTGGTGAAGCTGGAATAGCACCGATGGGGTTGACAGAACGGAGAAGTGGCAAAACTAAAAAAGAGGTAAAAATGTAGACACACTAGGATGAATGGATATGCTACAAATGCAAAAGACCATGTTAACAGGATTTTAAAGGGGAAAAAGCTGCGTCTTAGCCTCCGATTAAGGGCTCTGCACGCTGCTCGTGGCTCCACTGCACAGAGTTGTAGCAAGGCAGTAACAGACTACTGAAAAAGCAACAAAACACACATCACAACGTGGGGAAAAGTGAAATGATGTCATACGCGTCAGTGATAAAGATGCAAAACATCAATCTGCTTTGTCCCGGCCTTATTTAACACACACATAGTGTCGTTTCCAGAGAGCTGTAATAATGTACTTTATTGCACTTTGTGTGTCTCTGCTTTAAGTCCTCCTCCTGATATGAAACGCAACGTAAATGCGTTACTATTCACTTTGCAATTTATTCTGTCTCCCGAGCAGTGTGAGGCTGAAATGTTGCTCTGCATTCCCACTCTGCAGTAAAACTTGTTTCCACAGCCACATGACAAAATATTAACGTAGTCTTCACAATGAAATGTCACTGTGAGTTCTGTCAAACCGAATAAAAGGGGCTGGGTCTCCCGATGGTCGGGAAAGCGGGGAACTCCCAGTGCAGCGTGCCTGGCCTCAGGTGCCGCACCTCTTGCTGCTAACGGGACTGCTAATTGGAGCGCTGCACCATTAGAGCACACACACATGTACACACATGTAGAATAAGGCTAAACCAAGCCAGACACCCCCCTTCCCTAGAGGACTGGGGAGGCGTGCATCGGTGGAACAAGTGTTTTCACTGTAAAGGTTTGAAATGCACAGAAAGGCCACAGCAAGGCCGCTCAGCAGGACTAGTTTGGCTTGACAGGAGTGTGAAGGCTCGTGTTTCTTGTTCTCTCGGTCTCTCCTCATCCTTTTCTTCCTCTAAGAAGCGTGGAGGTGACACGCTGGATAAAATATTAACATTAGCACTGTTATTGATGGAGCAACCGGGTTTTTGATGTGAGAAGTAAAGCCGATCCTGCCAAACACCAGCACCCACACAGCCTGTCCACAGCTATTCTGTTACACAGTCCCGCTGTGGCAGTACAGAGCACGGTGAAGCAACATGTCACAAAGGAGATGTGTTACAATCTTGTTGTGACATTTGAATACAAGCAGGTAACACGTTTGCCGACGATGCCTTTCCCCACACGTCATGAATTATTAGCATCCCGTCACTGCTGGCAGCGCCACTCATCATCGTTACACTTATGAATAAAATAATGTGCCAGAGCTGTGAGTGCTGTCTATCAGCTGTGCCCTCGCAGTGTTTGTGCTGTTGAATCTTGGAGGTCTTGTAAAGAGCAGGAGTGGGAACATTATAAGAGGCGCGCTTGAACGTTTTTCCACATGTCTAAGTTAGAATAAGCTTTAATCGGGGATACACAGGAGGTGAGCTCTGAAATCTCGCTCCGTAATGAATTCTTGGGAAAGTGGATGCATGAACTGGGCCTCCTGAGTGGTCAGCTCGGTCATCACTCACAAAATTCAGAATTAAAAAAACAAACAAAAAGGAAATCATGAACGGGGAAAAAAAAACAGCTCTGTTCGGTCATATTTTTACGTGGCGATATTGTATCGATCGCCATCTTCGACGTTAGCTGAGTAAACCTGCATTAAATTGGCTCAACTGACAAACAAGTCAACACTGGACACGCTGAGCTGACAAAACTACCTTCAGAGCAAGCTCGTGTCTCAGTCACACGAGTAAATATAGGGAAGCAACTACAAAAACTCTGTGGCTGCCCAGTGATTTTTTTTTTTTCCCACATTGTGCGACTGATTACAACTTGTGGTGAACGGTTGCCCCGAGCTTGTGGGTGTTGCACCATCCTAAGGCGATTGCACAGGTCGCCCGATAGGAGGCAACCTTTCTGCAAACAGTTGCGGTCTGACTCAGACTGGCTGGATTCACTCTCTCCGAGTTTGTCGAGGGTTTGCAAATGTTGCTGTCTAATCTGTAAATGTAGACATGCTAACATGTTCCCATCAGGTTGAATGGCTATTTGTCAACAACCACAACTGGTGAGGCTCGAGTCAGCAGGCTGCCGGCTGGTTGTAGAGATGAAAGGGACGAATGTGAAGTTTTCTTCACTGTATGTAGACAGCAACAGAAATCTGATCTTCAATCATGTATTGCCATATTATCAATAACAGATTGCATGTAATTACCAATAGCAGACTGACTTTGTGTTATGGCAGCACTCATAAGGCAGGTTTTAGTGAGAGTGTTGGTGTTCTGGGCAGCAGTGAAGTAAGTCAGTGAACTCTGTTTGTTCAAATAAAGGTCAGATAAAGTTCAACTTTGACGACATCATTTGCATGAAAAACGATATGGGCATTACTCAATAATAATAATAATAATAATAATAATGATAATAATAATAATAATAACTTTATTTATAAAGCACTTTCAAACAAAGTGCTGAACAGTTTAAGATAAAAAGTAACAAAATTATAAAAACTGAAAGACGGGACAATTTCAAACTAAAACAACATCATCAGATCAATATATCGCATAGTGTTAAACCTAAGTATTAAATATTGTATCGCGACTGATTTATTGTGATAATATTGTATCGCGGGGTGTCTGGTGATTCCCACCTGTAGCTCTCACCTGCGTGTGGAGCAGTTTAATGTTTCGTGCACAGGGAAATAAACCACAACCAGTCTGATCTGTGTGGGCTGCTGAGAGTTCATTTCTCTAACGCGAGGCTTGAACTCACTTTTACTTTGGCGGGGTGTGCACTACCTCACCACTTCACACTTAATATAACCGTCAGTTTCCACACAGTAACAAGCCGGCGTTGGGCAGCGGACTTCTTTCTAACACGACTTCTGCTAAACGAGGAAAATGAATTGGAGTTGGTTGGCCGGTCCACACTCGGTTCATTTTGCTGTCTGATGATCAATATGGGATTGGAGCGTTCTTCCTACTTGTTGGAGAAAAAGCAGTGTGACGATGATTTGAAGGGAAGAGTTTTAACAGGAGCTATCAGCATGAGGTCATTGCAAAGACACTCGGGGAACAAATGCATTGAGATGAGAAGATGTACGAGAAAATGCAATTTCATATGATCAGCGTTGTATGTGAGCGCCATCTGTTCCCTGGCCTATTAGGTGTATAAAAAATAATTTTCCTCTTTGGGTTCAGTAATTGTTCGTGACGTGTTTCTCTGCACATTTCGCCTGATCACATTTGCTCACGTGCGAAAAGTTGATCTTATTCACTTCAACAGGCTTGAATTTAATTCCAGCTGTCAAAACAAAGCATCAGCGCACAAATGAAGCGACACAGGACGGACACACGGTGGACCGTGCACACGGCTGTGATGGCTGTAGAGTGGGCTGTTTGTGTGTCCTTATGGGAGTGTCATCAGCAGGCCGCACACTGTGTCAGTGAGGGAATCAGGCCTTTTTTACAGTGTGGTGGCCTTGAAACAAGAAAGCCAGACAGACTTGCTGACATGGAACAACACAGAATGTCACGTTACTCTCCCTTCCTTGTGTAAAGAGTGACATTTACTCTAATGCATGTGTGCAGGACAGTGCTTCTGGCATAACAGAGCAATAATATCACAAAACCATCGTCAGTGTGTGCGCTCGTGCCTGCGTGCACGCTGATGGATGAGCGTCTTCAGAGATAAATGGGTGCCTATTATTTGTGCCTTTTATAGGAAAACTCCCCGCTGACTTCCGAATGGAAGTAGCATGCAGTCTTACTTCACATGCACGCACACACACACACACACACTCACATAGACACACAATCCTATAACGAGCTACAACTGTGGGGCCTAAGGCTGGGGCACATCTGTTGTAGCAGAAGACATAAGGCTTTCATGCAGGGACTCTCCATACAACACCAACACGCTGTGCACACACTCACATGTTATACACACCCAGGCATACTTGTGTGATGTATGAGCTTTTTTAAAAAAAAATAAAGGAAGAAGGATTGTCGAGTGTTGAGGTGACGGGGCTCGTGACATCTTTAAGTAAGAATCCCTTCTGGATAAAGCCACGGCTGCACACAAAGACACGCTCACACTTATTCTCTCAAATTGGCCCACTGACCTTCAGATACCCTCCATAATGAAGGCATGCAGTTTTTACTAGTCTTCACTTCAAGTGGGAAGACTAGAGGCAGACTAGAGGCAGAGGAGGTTTGGATGAATTTCACTGTGCAACCTTTGAATAAAAATGTGCAAAAGCACACAAAACACAACGTAGCTCAATAAAACGCATCAAAAATCAAACCCCCCCACAAAGTGGAAGTGTTTTTAGGGAACAATAATGTGAGACCTGCTACGGAAGTGACAAGCTAACAGGAAGTGGCTGACCAGCATGTCTGTATCGACAGTATTGCATGAACCACACGGTAGCTGCATCTTTTGTTTCTCGGTCCTCTGCACGCTGCCATTGGCTCGTGTTGGTAGTGTCTTGTTTGCTTCTGTAACAATTCTCTACTTGCTGGTATTTTATGAAGCTGCAGTGCATTTGACCTCTCAGGGCCACCGTACCTTTCACACATACCTGTGATAAGCTGTACGTAAGCATGTCAGCTACTTTCTGTGACACATGCCCTGCTTGTAATCATATTAAAAACTGTTAATAGAAGTAAGTGTCATATTTGTCTTGGGAAACATATTTTCTTAGCATGAGCGGTGCATTTGCTCCCTCACGAGCTCTCTGTTACTCTGAAGGGACACCAGGGAATTCTTGAGCTATACCAAATATCTCCTTATTCCTCACTGACTCATTCAGCTGTGCTCGGATCATGTCGGTGATTGCATGCATAAGAAGTGTCTTCAGCTCTCCAGGGTGTCGGAGTGATCCACTGGCTGAAATGAGAACTACTGCTGCAGTAACGACTCGAGTAGCTCCCCTTTGATTGCACCTTTTTCCAGCTGCAGCAGGGGGCACTGTGATGTCACTGTTGGAGCTTGTCGAGGGTTATTACAGAACAGGGTCAGATGCCTCTGTAAGCTGGAGCCCTCATACAATACACCACCAAGTCTCTCAGAATTAACTTTAAAAATCCTGCACTTTAAAAGGGGCTTCTTCTGATTCTATAATGGGTTGTATCCATTTGGCTGTGGAAATATTTAGATCATATGCAGCGTCTTTCATTGGTTTTTTCCATCACTGTTCCCAGCATTTAGCTCAGGCTGTTATCCTAAAAGGGAGGTAAATTAGGATTCAGTCAAGGACAGTAGGAATCTCACATTACGCTGGTGTTGAAGCGCGCCTGCCTGTTCAGACTCATGTTGAAGACACGAGATATTCAGTCACAACAGTCTGCGTCCGTAGATATCCACCGATTTCCTTTTGGAGCCGACTTCTCGTCAAAGTAGGAGTACCCTTAGACTCTGTGCTCTACCCCCGTCACGATGTTCGTCCTACATACATACATACGACTGAAAGTGCAAAGTCAAGAACGACTGCAATCCTACAAACTCGGTGAAGCTCGTCTGAGATGCCGAGAGCAAACGGTGTACACGGTGTTACTAAAGTTGCCGAGTTACACGTGTAGTCCTCACGAACAGCTTAACAGGCATGAAGAAGAAAGCGCCACGCTTCCTCTCTCATGCCATCACGTTGATGTGGAAAGAGAGGGAAGACCGTCTCTCTCCTGAGGCAGATGGCGAAGGAGAACCCCATTTATTCTCCTGTCCTATCCGATCCTGTCCTCAGACTGCTGCCATACGCCATCCGTGAAATGGCTACAAATGGTTTGCCTTTGTCTACTGGCAGTGCTGCTGTTACGCTTTACATTAGGCCTGGCCTCTAGGGCTCATAGAAGTTGTAAAGAATGTGCTTCATCCTGCTTTCTAGCACTCGCTCTGTGAAGTAGGAGGACACGTGCACACGAGCTTGTTTTTAGCTGTGGTGTGTGTGCACATGTGTCACTTTTAATCCAGAAAAGTCTATTCTGTGGTCTAAGAAGTACACGTGTGTCTGTGTGTGATCATGTGTTGGGTGAACTGTCATATTTCTATCTTACAAAGTGAGCCCGGCTCATCAGAAAGGCCTCTGCAGACTACCTCTCTTCATTGACTTTTAGCACACATGAACGGGAGCACAAATCACTTTTATCAGTTGCACCGATGCTTTGCACATCAGTTCTTCAACTCATCCCTTGTACTGTAAGACTGGTTTCTCCCTCCCTCTGCGAGGAAATCTCTACACAGCGTACTTTGGAAAACTTTCCCCACAACTACAGTACTTTAAAGCCCTAAGCCTTCTGCCTCTGCACTCCCACCATACACATCTTTGAAGCGTTGCTCATTGGCAGTACTGCACAGCTCCGAGAGCTTACGCATTGAAAGCCTAATGGGCCAGCGCTGGTTAACGTTCAGGCTTATGCTCCTGTTGATGAACTCGAGCAGCCATCACCGCTGTCTCTCATGCCAGCTAACACCTGCATCGTGCTTGCAGGGTTTAGAGATGAGGAGAGCGCGCTGCCGATAGATAAAGGGCGCGAGAGTGAGAGAAGCTGGACTTGGGAGAAACCTGTTGGTAGCTCTTTAGATTTATGCTCGAAACTCTGAACTTTTGAGGAAAAAGGCACATGTACATGTACCCTGTAAGGCACCTTGGCAGCGTCAGTCAGGGTTACGTGCAGTCGTGTAACCTGAACCGAAGCACAGTCATGCACCGTGGCGTCTACATGCCACTCAGCGTGACTGAGTCTGAGTGGCATGTAGACGTAAAACATTTGGAGAGCATCTCTGTGCTGACATGAAAGCGAGATTTTTAATTTTTTTTATTTTCGAAAGCTGTCCCGATTAAGGGCAGTCATATAAATCCAACTTGACTCAAAGTGCAGCTGCAGTCGTGCTGTGCAGACGTCTACTTTACTCTGATATCAAGTGTGACGGCGGTTCAGCCGTAACCATGACGTTGTACTGTAATCTATATCGGCGATGGGGACACGTTTTGTGACTTATCTGGGACCGTTAAACCTAATGGGGCTTAAAATGATCCTGGTGATGTAATGGCTGTAGTCTGTGTAGTAACCTACTGACTCTCGTGTGTGTAGCCATACTTCAATGTGCTGAAAACAGTGCTATTGACTGTTGGTTTCCAGTAAGACACCAAGGATGCTGAATATACGAGTCTATGAAGGCGCATCGAAGGAAGGCCGTGCACTCATGGTAGTCTCTCTTTAAGTCCAGATGACAGGAAGGCCTTTATCACCAGTCCGCCTGCTGTCATGTTTTCTAACAGCTGCTATTACTACTTCACATCACAGTGACGCTCAGTTCTCTAGATGACTCTTTTGTCCAAAGTAAGTAATGTTTTTTTGTCGCCCAATCGAAAGAAGCCGGGACCTACATTTTCTTGAGGAGAAGCAGCGGTATTTTGCCCGTGGCGGCTGGGTTTTTACTGCCCTCCGTGTGAAGGGCTTATTGGAGGGCTCTTTTGTATGAGGGGGAATTTTACAGCGGACCGCGCGTATCGGCGTAATCGTAAAACCAAGTAGAGGAGACCTGTCTTTTATGGTGTCAGCGGTGGCCCGGTTTACCCCAGAAATGGGACCGCTGCATGTGACTGGTACGGTCAGAAACCAGTTAAAGCTCTGCGGTGCGAGTCTCCTCTGGAAGTGACGATCCAGTGCGCTCGTTGAATAAAACATGGAGCTGCGGGGTTTGTTTTAGTCTCGCTGCTATGTGGTGTCTGAATGGCCTGTTAATTGTACACCATCACATCCATAACGAGCATCGCGCTCAGCCGTGTGTCAGAACACAAACCAGGCTTTAGTCTGTGACGCTTATTTCTTACTGACAGGAAGGAGACTGAAGGTGAAGGTGAATGACTTCCTAAATACTTTGGAGTTTTAAGCATGGAGTCCATGCATATATACGAGGATGGAGGGGATGCCGTTGACTGCACAGGGCAATTAAAATAAATAAATAAATAAATCAGGCGATGATGCAACTGCTGGATTCCTATCATCAGGTCCTTGGTGAGCTGCTTCATCAGACAGATATAGTCTCATCTAAACGGAATGCAGTCTTATCACTAGTATTATTTACTCCGGATATTCCTGCTGACAAGTTCAAATGTCAGCCGTGTGCTGAATGAACTATCTTTCACAGTAAATGTGCTCATGATGCCCCAGTGCTTTTCTTACCCTGCTGATGATAATGTGCAACGAGAGCACAATATCTAATGAATAATCTTTGCAGATATTTTTTTGTGGGAAGCTCTGACTGTTTGTATTAAGCGATACTGGCCTGAGGTACTCTGAGGTGTGTGCTCTGGTGTTACTCAGCCTTGGAAGATCACATCCGATGGTCTTCTCACTAGTCGTGCACTGCTGTCGGCTTATGACGAACTTTCAGCTTAATGAATGCATCTGAATTAGTGCTGGACAAAACGATTATTTTCCTAATCGATGAATCTAGCGATTAATTTTTCGATGCATCGATGAATCTAATGATATATGTTACTGCTAAGCAGCTTACATGAGTTTTGCATTTACGGAGGTTGGGTGTTTATCTCTGAGTGTGTGTCTACGTGGGGGGTGTCTGGATGAATTAAAGGGTAAAAACCAGCGTTAGTAACAAAGTTGAAAACTTACGGTCGTTTTATGATCGGCCATTTCCACCTTACAAAGCCGGCAAAGACTGAATCACTTCCTGTTCGGTTCAAATATCCCCATACTGTAGAACTGCGTGTTCGGGGGGCGT
>VURO01028510.1:0-19225 GCA_015108175.1 Pelvicachromis taeniatus | reverse complement strand
TCTCCTCTTTTTCATTCTTTTTTGATATCACTATTCAAGTCACTGTCGGCTCGTAACAGGTGATGATTAGATCCCTTCCGAGCCCTCCCAGCTTTGTCAGGCCAAAAGGGTTCACCTAATTCCTTTTGGCATTCATTCCACTTAGTCTCCACTCTTTGCTTGCAACTCTCGCTCTCTCTTTCTCACTCTTAGGGGAGTTGTCAGACAAGGATAACGCCTCGCTGTGAAGAGAGAGAGGGGGAGCGAGTGAGTGGGAGTGAGTGAGAGATGGAGATGGCTGCTGGGATAAAGGGAAAACACACCGAGGAGACAATTTACTTAATAACAGCTTTTTTTTTTTTTTAAATAGAGATTTTGTTTAATACTTTTTGAGAGAAAGAAAAAAAAAAAGAAGCTGCAGGTTTTACAGCACTAAGATAACCGCTGTTCTTAAATCTTATAATCAAAGGTCTTTAAATTGAAAGGTGCGATCTCCATCTGGAGGTGGTACTGTCGGTTAATGTGGGCAAGGCGGAGGTGAAACAATGTGGGTTTACTGTTAGCGGTTAAAATTTTCATTTTTGTTCACCACAACAATGTAGTGAAGCAAAGGAAAGGGACGCCTATATGTGGATTGGTGAAACACACACACACACAGATATCGCACTTTTTAAAGACTATCTCAAAGAAGACGTTCTGTTGTTATGTAAACCAGAAAATGATCTTTTCTTATTTTACGGGAATAATTAATTGCAACATAGAATAAAATGGTATATAAAATAAAGTAAATGCAGCAGTTTATCATTTTAAATTAGTCTTCACATAGGAGTGAATACTGTATTGGTAGCGTGGCTTTATTCATGCCATAGCGAGGCATCCATCCACACACAATTTCCAGAAATCACTACATAACCTTCATGTACACAACTGAACATTTTCCCCAAATTCTTGTTCCTGACGTACTGAGAAGAAAAAAATGTACTGAGATATCAAATGATGTGATATTGTAGCTTGAAATATCATTTGGCCACACATGCTGTATGCTAATTGTTTCCTGTCGGACGGTGATAATCATGGAGGGAGTGGTTCCCATCGGTTGATTCCCTCATTAAGCAGGGACGGTTGGAGCCTTCTCATCACCATTAGGCCAGCATCAGTAATAGAGCCATGCTGATGCGTGCACGTGTTTTCATGCTTTTTATGTCCATAATTACAGCTGCTTATATAGCCATAATACTCTTGAACTCAAATGCTTTGATTTGATGGTGAATGAGATCGGCTCGTCCTGGATATGACCGTTTGTGTGCCTCCTTGACTTCTCGGTGGATTTTAATTCTCATTAATTTATGTAAAACAGCTAGGTGGTTTCATGATGAGAAATGTTTCACTTCACTTGTGTGTTTGATACATTACAACAATCTGTGAATTGTAATGGATCATGAGGTGGGTAAGCTGCTATCGATGTTCTGGATGTCTAAGTGTAGGGCCGTTTCTGAACAGGAGTACTTGGGTGTGTACTTGTGTTCTCATGGACTGTTTGTTCATTCTAATGGGTGCAATAGTACATTATGGGCTGCACATTAAAGCTACACATGAACATGATCAGATGTTGAAATTTACCTCACAGTGATAACTTGGGCTTTGATTTGTGCAAAGCAGGGATCCTCTGACACATCATTAAGAAAAGCAAAGACCATCTGGTGGCCTAGTGCTTAAAATGCATGACACATAACAGCAATGGCCTGGTTTGATTTTGGCTGGAGACTTTGGTTGCATCCCTCCCTCTCCTGATATTTCCTGTCTTTACATTCATTATAAGCTGTCTGTTAGAGGCAAAGTCCTAAAGGATTTTTTCCTCGCAAAGACCCCCCCCCCAACACACACCACCACCCAAAACACGCATTTTATTAACAAGTCAAGGAAAGACAGTTTGGACCATGCATCAAATTATATGCTCTAGTTGCAGTTGTAGCCCAGCCCTATGAAAACTTGCCAAACAAGCCCTGTGGCAGCAGTATTTCTAATACTAATACAATTAGTATTAGAAATATTATTAGTATTAGTATTTCTAAAATGAGTATAACGCGGCTACAACATGATCAAATGTAAAGACCAATATGTTTTTATCATTTTATTTCTTATAAGATTACTTTTGTATTTACTCAAAACAGGCTCTTATTTTGAAATTTAACATAATTCCAGGCTTTCGCGTAAATTAAATAGTGCTTTACATTGTAGACAGAGGTTCACAGGAATATACCAAAGCATAAGATAATGCAAGGGCAGTATAAATGAAATAATGTGATCAAATGAGATGCTACATCCACTTATCGTAACACTTACCCCTTGGCTGCCCACTCACACAGGCCCTATGGACATTGTCAGTGTATCTGTCACCAGTTGTAAACCCCCCTAAATGTGTGTGCCTGCTTTCTCTCATGCACACACCTACACACACACACACACACACACACACACACACACACACACACACACTATGGATGGCAGGGAAAATGCGGGGACAGTCATCCTATCCGCCATCACTGCAGGGCTTCTGGAAGAGTGGACACCAATTACAGCCAACCAGACTGAGCCAAACACTGCTTTATTCCACCAACCGCTCCTCCATCCGGCCACCGCAGCCCCTGACACCCCCTTTCTCTCTGCCTGGCTCTGTTGCATTCCCTTTGGTCATAGCTGTACGATGGCCAGCCATGTGTTACAAATGGGATAAACTGCAGCAGTTGGGTGATGTGCGTGTGGGTGGATGTGAGTGGGTAGCCATGGCAGCCAGCGGCCAAGGCACGAGATAGAGGGAAGGTTGGGGTTGAGGGTGTGAGAGAAAAATGGGTACAATTTTATGTGTGTGTGTGTGTGTGAGTCAGAGAGAAAGAGAGAGACTGCACTGGCCTGCATGTGGAAGTCGACATTTGACAGCTTTGAAAGCACGACACCAGTTCGACCATCCCTACCTACACAAGGACAGAAATCAAAGCAAAACTCTGAAACGCTGGTCTCTAATGCACTTCAAGTGCTCATCAGCTGTGTTTGTTTATCCACAAGGTTTCATTTATTCCCGTGGTCCCAGCACACTTGGCAGGTGGAGGGGCGAAAATGACTCGAACCGGTGAGCGGTGCTGCGCGGCGCTGCCAGTCCCTGCCTTGGAAGCACATGGCAGATCGGCAGGCGCACTGGGCCACCATATTGACCCGCACTGACTGACACATGTCGGGAGAGGGAGGTGTGAGGAAGAGGGAAGGAGAGGTCAGTGATACACTCATCTGTGTCATCAAATCGTTTCTCACTGCCCCTCAGACAGACAGGAAACATCTGCTGCAATGCCCACTCCCAAACCCAGACTCCGCAGCCACCACCTGAGGGCACGGCCAGCTTGATTGCCTTCCATCCACAGTTGCACATTGTGCAGCCTGTGCAAACCTGGAGAGCGCTCAGTTCTGACCTAGGCACCCCTCCTGGGCAGCTCATCTGCTGACAAACAAGCTTGTGTACAATTGAGCGCACCTGACCGTTCAAACGATGGATGCACAAACAATTAATATTATGTATACTTTGTTAAAAGCCATTGTCACCTCCACAAGACAGGGGCTGTAAGCTGAACATACACTTCAAATGCAAAGTGCAGGCAGTGAAGCGCAGGAGCTGCTTAATGGGATCTTGATCTGAATCCATTTGGCTCTTTCATCATTTTGTTGTGATTAACAATTCCTCCCCAAACACCTTCCCAGATTCATTTTGACTCCATCAAACAGTTGGATTGAAATGGAGAGCCTGATTTTGGAATATGGTGGATGGGTGGTGAGATTGATCTGCGACGCAGTGATGACAGCTTGCTCACTTTTAGAAAGGAACAAAAAAGAAAAAAAAGATTTGTGGTGCAGAGCTCTAATTAAGTCATTCATCAAGCTGTAGCCAATATTCTGCAGGAGAATTGAGGCTAAAAAGGACCGATTGAAGCAAAAATCATCATTTCCATACGTGCTGTTTATGTTTCAGACGGCACTGCTGGGAGATTTAAACCACAACACAACATCTTGTTTTTAGCTTTCACAGCAGTACAGGTCCTCCACTGGCCATCTGAAATTTATGCTTATACTTGTGCACCCCTCTGCCTAATTGTGTCCTTATATCAACCACATACACACACATTTAGACTTGGCATGAAAATGACTGTTATCTTGCTGCGAGTGGGCAGGTAGGGGTTCAGCGTCTCACTCAGTAACCATTTCGACAAGCCAAATAGGCCCTTAGTGGCTAAACATTTTAGGTTGTGAGGATCAACCCTGGATTAAAGGTTAGGATGAGAGCTTCAAAGCTGCAAAAAGTGCACAGGCTTGCAAAGCAGGACGAGTGCATGAGGAGAAAGTTTATTAAAAGCATTGATTTAATGACTTCCTTTGAGGAACTTGTTTATGTTTTGGGCTAGTGGTTGGCTGACACTGGTTAAATGTTGAGCCAGTGTTTGGGCTACAGATATCTATAGAGAGGTGGGATCCTAATACTGTTAAATATTTCTTGGCTTTTACTGTAGGTACAATAATCCCAATTATTCATAATCAGCTTAATTGATTGGTATATGATTATTTAGTAGTGAACCGCCAGACGTCCAGTGCACAAATCTGTAACGCCAATCAAAATACGAGCGCTTCAAGGCATCTGCTATATTAGAGTTCAGTTTGTGTCACCATGTCTGTCTTTTGCACAATTTATTATCAACCATAGTACGCAGGAATGTAGACGAGGCGTCTCATCTTTATTAGCATAACTTTCCTTAAGCAACATTTGTTACCGTTTAGGCCCTCTACCGCCTCCCCCTTGTGCCTTCTCTCCCCCATCTAAACTTGTTTCATATTTATGATGCTGATGATGACTTTTAGTGCTAATCTGTTATACTTCCCACAGTTTATGACTATGTATTTTGCTGATGTAGGTGTCTGACAATTTATGAGGGGGCACAAATGACTCTTGAAGAAAGCAGCCACACACTGAGTTGACGCTTGCCGAAAACCTTTATTAGATGCAGGTACGACTCCATGTGTCTTCTTTAGGTAGGGGGGAAATAGTATTGAGGCAAATAGCAGTAGCAGTAGCAGTGTTGTATGAATGTGAATTGTGTAAGGAACATTTACAAACTTGCACTAATTGCTGACATTTATTAATGATGAAATAGTTATAGATATAAAGAAAAAAGTGAATTTATTATTAAAAAGGATTCTGTCTGACACAACTCTTGCTGCGGGGTGTCTGCGTGACTGACCGGTGTGATGGCTCTTGTTCTACCTCCAACCTCTTGATCAGATCGCAGCCCTCATGCTAGCCCTAGGCAAAGCTTACTGATGTGCAATGTTTTATTGAGATGGCTGCCAATGCACAGCCCTGTAATTGAAAGGTTTTAGATTGAAGCAGAAAGGCATTGCATTCACAAAATAAAAAGAATGAAAGAAAAAAAAAAGAGAAGCTCAACGTGTTACAAAAGTACAGCTGCCCAATTTTCTTCCTCCCTCATCGGAAGAATAAATTCAGAAAAAGAAATGCAAGGAAAATGCTAACATGGGTTGCGGCTTGCATTTTAACTCATTTCCTATTTTGCTGTGAAATAGTGAGCCAAATCAGCCTTTACCCTAATTGGTAAATGACAAATTAGACTTTGCCAATACTTAATTGAAATGCTGGGCTAAATGCACCCATGCTGTTGCAGTCGTGCTGTTGTGAGAATAATTACCAAACCAGTCCACAAATATACAGGAGGGGGGTAAGAATTATCATTCATCTTCATTGTCGAAGTTGTAGGGATATTGCTCTCTGGGTCAAATTAATTACTACTGACTATCCGTGTGGCTAAAGAGTGAATCGCTATAGTTGAACACTGATGGAAACCAGTGTATTTTTGTTTTATTTTCATTTATACCTTGAAACTTCTGTTTTTTGTTGTTATTTTTTTATTATTATTTTTTTTGAAAGGGACTTCAGAATATTATTGTATCAGTTTTGTGATCTACTATAGTCAAGTTGTCAGGTACTACCCATCTTGTTGACAACACCACCTCTATTTACAACATAATTTCATCATTTCAGTACAAAACGTATTTACTTTGTATTGCGGTGGCATGGGCTTGACCATAGTCTGACAGCTAAAAAGCCTGGAGCCAATGCTTCAACATTAAAACATTGTTTCTGTCTATTAAAGCAAGACATGCCCAGAATCCTGGATCTGCTGGTGTCAGTAGTGTATGGTTTCAAGTGCAGAAACTTATATGTAATACACATTCACTCACACACACACACACACACACATGCACACATACAATTATTTCCTATTTCCTCCATGTCTGAATATAACTTTGAGGTCTGTGACATTGTTCCAAAGTTCCAAATGAAATTGAAATAGTCTCTTGTGCTCATAGATTATAGATGGTCTGAACTTTAAAAAAAAAAAAAAAAAGCATTTGTCTTTTATTTCTCTTTGTACTTCGTAGAACATATAATAAATCTCAAGATGATAAAACCTGGCATACTAATCTAGGTCTATTTCCATCTTCCACTTGAAAACTAAAAGGATTTTGAGCCACAGATAATGTTCCTTTCTATCTCCCCTGTTCATCCCTAACCTTTTGTGTTTCTCTTGGGTAGCT
Organism: Pelvicachromis taeniatus; assembly: GCA_015108175.1. NCBI lineage: Eukaryota > Metazoa > Chordata > Actinopteri > Cichliformes > Cichlidae > Pelvicachromis > Pelvicachromis taeniatus. The sequence goes on along the minus strand of VURO01028510.1, from coordinate 12,595 downwards.
ATTGTCTCGAATTTGCACATGCTATTTCAGAGCAAAAAAAAAAAAAAAAAAAGCTGCCTCTAAGTGCGGCCCCGTGCAATACTTAACTCAAAAAATACTGCACAGCAAAAATCCATTTAAACTGTCTTGTGAGTATATATGAAATTATTTTGTGTTGTTATTTTTGTTGTTTTTTTACTTCCACCTTGCTATATTCTGACGCTTCATCAGTACTCATTGGTGTTTTACAATACCAAGCAGTGTCTCAGTGTTAGTATATACTGTGTAATAATACCAGGGATGTGGATGAGGAATTATAACAACTAGGGATGGGAACTGACTGATTCCCAGTAGTCAAATGCCTTGGAACTGTTAGTCTGCTTTCCGTTTGAGCCCGCTTATAGATTGCGCTACATTCGGCCAATTTTAGTTGTCAGAGGAGGAGAATAGCAGGGCAGTTTACAGCGTGTATATGGACATAACTTATACTTTTATTCCACAAAAGGACACAAGTGTAATGGTAACTGCATACTGCATCCAGGACAGAAACAAATATATTATGCTGCTAAGCGCTTTGAAAGCACCTGCACAGACAGCATGCTAATGCTAAGCTAGCCAAAAACCCAGAGTGATGCTAAAGCAGAGTGAATGGTGACCCCAGCCTAGCACCGCAGTCAAGTGAGCAGTCATTTGTGAGCTGTGGTGAAGCATCATCAGGTAACAAACCGATGAGCTGTCAGACTGCAGTCTCTGTTTCTATCTGTTCATGTTTCTACAGCAGAATCACCATGGCGATCACTTTGAAGTGTCTTTGTGCTGGTTTTCATCTTTGATTTGTACTGCTGAATTTGTGCACTTACCTAAGATCACATATGTGTCCTCATCAGGATAGGGATTTGTGGTGGTGTGTGAGAATATAGCCTTAGGTTTGTATTATTAAATTATAATCGTAATTCTTATTAAATGGTAATTATAAGACAGTGTGTTTCAGGTTATTTTACAGAGCAACATCATAACAGTAATGTTATGAGTAATATATAATTAATTATTTTCTCTAATTAAGTAACATAACGCTAAAAGGTGTAATATGTGTAATACATTACTTTTTTGAGTAATGACCTCAGCGTTGATCACAACAAAGAGAAGAAATAAATCCAACATGCACAAAAATTTGACCACACAGCATGCAATTAATTTGCACAAATATGATGTCATTGATATGCTACTCATCCAATGAATGGATAAGGAATTCAATCGATAAATAATACTGATAATTGCATTGGAATTGATAAGAATCACTAAATTCTTCTCAATTCCCATCTCTAACAACTGACAAAAGTTAGCCTGACTTTTGGGATAGGGCCTGCAATATTTAGACAACTTCCACTGCTATTTTCAGACTTAAAAACACTGATTTTGATTCTTGTTGTTGCTGTTATATGTGGCTATGGCACCTTTTCATTTTTTAAAAAACATCACGCAATCTTTCTCAGCTAGAACCACTTCTCCTATCAGCAACAAGGTTGTCTGCCATTTTCTTGTTCACCGCTGTGACAACACCATCAGAGCACATTTGGCTGCAGTCCCATGGAGTCTATTTCAGAAGTTAGGGGACTTACTGGAGTCTATCAGACTACTCTGCAGGTTGACTTCTTTATCGCAAAGGGGTTCCTATTGCGTAAAAATATGAAAACGGGCAGACAAGTTGGGAGCGAGAACTGTTTCTTCCCCTAATTTACAGCTTAATGTCCAGATCTTTCCACGGCTGATTCTCATAACTATAGCCACTGTCCCTGCTCTTTCCAAGTGGAACAAGTGGGAGTTCATCTTGTTTGACAAGTACAGCCTCATGTGCAACCACTTGGTCAATGAAATGAATTCAAGTCAAACTGCAGATTTCTCTGTTCTGTGCACAGAGCAACACATGAAAGCCCGTTGGTGCCTCAACCTCCTCATGCCACACAGTATAACAAACACACCCTCCTGACAACAATTTCCTTTTTTTACTCTACATCTTTAAGGCTTTATTATTTGGTTGAAGAATCAGCAATTGTCTGAGGAAATTCTGTGAAACAATGTATAGACAAAGGTAACGTTAAAAATCTGTAGTTTTTAACTCATGCTGCAGTAAGTGAAGCTCATGCCAGCTCTAGTCCGATGATTCATAACTAACTCTCTATTATTAGTCCAGCTTCTCTTGGACACAGATGATATATGCTCTGTATCAGTGAGCTGCTATTGTTGGAGAGGACCCGATGTCTCTACGAGGGCCAAAGAGTGCTTCATGTGGTTGCTAGAGATACCTAAATGCATGTCTGATGATGGAGCTACATTCAAAAACCTCCCTTTGTTCAGTATTTTTCTGTCAGAACTGAAGCACTGCATCCAGCCATTTTTGTCCATTTACTAAGAACTACAATCTGACCAATATGCCTACTTCAAGCAATGGTTGGTTGAGTACAGGAAGCTTTGATAAAAGGGCAGGTTTTTTTTTTTTATTAGTTATACAATCACTTTGTGTATGAAAATGCTGTGACAGTAGTTTTTGAAATGCAGAATTTGTGGGTATTAATTTTCCCCCTTTTTCATGTTCAAGCACACAAATTGTGTGAAGTTTTGAACCACATGGTTTCACAGCTCCCCCCCAGTACCCTCTTTTACTATTATTTCTATGTTATAGTTACGCATAACTTCACTTATCTATTCCCTTCATTTGTTTATTTAGTAGTATTTATAGTATTGAGTTGAATAGAGCCAGACAAATCCACATAACCACACAACATGTTCTTACACCATGAACTCTCCTTTAGTTGTGTTGCAGTAGGCTTCATGGCGGATGGCCACATCTGGTTCTGCCAGAGGTTTCTTCCTGTTAAAAGGAAGTTTTTCCTTCCCACTTTTGCCAATGATTCAATGATTGCTCATAGGGGGCTGTGTGATCGGTTTTTACCTTACAATATAAAACACCTTTTCAGAATATAATGTGATGGAACGACCAATAGCAAACAGCATTATATGAATCATGCGATTAATTGTTTCTCTAAAAACACGTCTGCTGTGTTTTGTGACCTTTTTTCCAACTTCCTTTGCGCGTTGATTTAACTTTTGTAACGTTTTGCAGCATTTTTCTATTTTCTGGCATTTTCTCCAGTTGCAGTGCCCGTGAGCTGTCAGGGTCACCATAAGTTTATCCACCAGCAAGTATTTATGAGTAAATAAAATGGCCCCAAATGGACCATCAATTTGGTCCATTTGGTCATATGAAATGAGCAGGCACAACAAATGCACATGACGAAATTATCCTCTTTCATTAATGCCTCCATGTTATTTCAATTTCCTCCTGTGAAGAGGTTATATACTGTAGGAATAATTATTGGGGCAAATAATTCTGCCGATCTACAAGGAAATAATTGGCTTTTAGCTGCAAAGAGAGATTTCCTTGGCTGCCTGAACACAGAGACAGCTCTGGAGTCGTTTGGCGTGTGTACATTAGCAGGGGACCAGCAGTGTGCAGAGGCCCCGATGACGGGGAGAAATAATTATGAACGGAAGCAATGTTCAAGCCAAGAAGCCAATTTGTAAATGTCTCTTGGTTGCTGCTGCTGTTGTGTGCGTCTCCTTGCTCTCGTGACTTTGTCTGTTTATATTTAATGCATTTTGTGTGTCTTTGCATTGTGTATGTGCGTTTAAATGCTGGCTGAGTGTCTCTTAGCGACCACTTTCTGGGCCTCTTGTCTTGTCATCCTTTTTCTGGAGACCTGCCTTATACTATATATACTGTAAACACTGAGGGCACCATGCTGAACCTTACACAGCAAACATTTACCAGACAAAAAAGCAGCTTCTATATCAGGACAATTTAATAAAAGGGCAAAATCCTCTGTGGGTGAAGGCTGTTTTCTATTGGCCATCTGATCCCTGGTACCTACGACTGAGCCAGAATTTTAGGTAAACATTAAAGGTGCGTTCACAAAGCAATATGGCATCTCGGGGCCGTTAAATAAGTGATAGAATTCCATTTAAGGTGATATTCAGTTATAATGGAAAAGCACTGTGCGTAACTCCACTTGCATCTGCATTTTTCTCTCTCTGCCTCAGGGCCTGCCTTGCCAGACCTGGTGTCATGACCTGGTATGGCAGACGATGTGTCCCCTCCACCCCGTCCCCACACCTGTCAGTCCTGCCACAGTGTCCTTTCGCACTGGTCAGCAGCACCATTAGGGGGTCTCTTCTATGACAAGGAACCTACACGGAGGCGACTGGCCCTCAAACCTCCTCGGCAAGAAATCACACACTGATACCACCCTTCCTGGGTGTGCCAGATACACAAAAACAAGAAAAAGGAGTTTGCCTTTTATCTAGTGATTTTTCTTTTTTGCACCGTGGTGTCTCAACAGAGCGCCATTTCTGTACGGATCTGCTAAAAATATCCTATATTTTATGGCGGAAAGGGATGATGGGGGTAGGGGGTTGGGTGGGAAGTGGGGGTGAGGGCTGGGGGAGAAAATGAATATGTATGTGCATATTTATCCGGAAAATGATTACTTGCTGAAGCATTCATTAATCGGTTTTCATAATTCATTCTGTGCATATTCTCTTTTTTATTGAATTTAAACAAACCCATTAACGGGGATTAACTTCCCTGAATGAGACTTTGGTTCTCGTCCCAATTGCTTCCAAAAAGGGCCCCTTGTTCCGTCAAGTGGAATTACTTGTGAGCGCCTGCAATCTCCTCGGAAAAGAATTATAGAACACAAGGGTGTGCTACACCGTCCCTCCTTCCCATTTTTGCCACTCTCCCTAAAGTCAATTTATAATCACTTTTCAAAGGATATATCCCCTTATTGTTCATTTTTCTTTTTTTTTCTTTTTTTAGCAGGAGGGTGTGTGGAAAATGTGTCTGCAGTAATGAGAGCATTATTGCATGTTGTTTTTAATAACTGGTAATTTGTGTTTGACCATCATCACCATCTCTCCCATGGTTGTTGTCAAGTTATTTTCCTGGCCTTTGTTGCTGCTTATTACATGGCACTAATTATAGCCTGAAGAGAATTGCTTTTCTGGACCCTGACCTCTTCCATCTACTTAAGGCCACAGAGAGGATAAAAAAAGGGTATGAAATGAATGAAAGAGCTAAAGGAGGGTATGGGGAGCTTTGTAGCTGATTATCCATAAGGCATACATTAATGATAATTGGATGAGAGGATATGAGTGGAGCCGTGAGCGAGAGATGCACTCCTTTATTTCTGCAATATACTCAAGGTTCTGTTCATTACTGCTCGTTTCCCTCTCTTCCTCTAAAGAATTAAGCAGAGCCAACAAAGATTGCCATTAGGTTTGGGGGGAGGATTTGACTTTGACATTTTGGAGGGGGGGGCAACATGGAAAGGCTGCACTATAACCCACTGTGTAATGCTGCCCCAGATCTGTAAGTACAGCACACATTGCATGCTGCAGTAAACAATTCATTTGATATCTTTCGTATTTTGTGTTTTCAGCTATAATACCAAAGAAAAGTTAGTTTTCTCATTTTTTTCTCTGTCTCTCGTCTTAATTCTGACCGCCACTCTAGAAAGGATGTGTTGAAAAAGCATAAACATGGCTGCCTTACTGCATTACTGCTCGGGGGAAAAAGTCTCCCAAGCAGGTGCATCCCTGGTCGCAAAGCTCAAATGAGCACACCAATAAAGCAGCTCTGTGGCCGCACTGAAGCAATGCTTACTCACATGTGCAAAGGCAAACTCAAAGGAAATGTGTACACGCTTGCATAAACACACGCATGCAGAACATGCAATCATGGCTTTAACTTCAAAGTGTTCACCGATTGTGTACCAGATGAGATTTACTTGCCCTGTTGGCACAGCTTGAGAACAACATGTAAATGATGCCAGCCAAGCCAATTAGCTTTGATTCAAACATGAGACAGGAGGCCAAATATCAGACAGGATAGACTGATTTTGTTGTGACAATTTTCAGCATTAGAGTATCAAATGTTGGCCCAGCTGATAGCGAAACTAAATAAAATAGCGCACTGGCTAAGTGGCCGGAGATTGAATGCAAAGCAAGTTAAAAACAGAAAGAGCGAAATCCAAAAAAAATATTTATCCCTCGTGGTACATGAGCATCTCTGTGCAGCCGTTCCTTCATCACTCACTTTTGCATCTCCCTCTCACCACTTTCTCCATTCCCCCCGGAGCCCTTTGGTGAAAAAATGGCAAATGATCACGCTTCTGTGAGCACCATCTGGCAGCTCGTACACTTATAGCACCCATCACATCTCTCACTTTTCTGCCAACCTACAAAAATATACTAGTACACAAAGCCCTTTTCTTTCCCATTGGAAAAAAAAAGTCTGTAGGAGCTAATCGTAATCGGCACTTTCTGTGCTTGGCCTAATTAAGAAAACTTGCGAAAGAAACATAGAAGGTAGTGATGGCATATTTTCATCAGGTTCTTGCCTTAAAGTGGCTCCTTTGGCCACACCGATGACTACCTTTAAGACAACTAGTTCACATCAATATTAAGAACCCAACATTATGTCAGTGAAAATGTGTGATTTTAATGTTGTGTCTCTCAAACTCATGTCCCCAGAACCCCAGGGGTCTACGAGCCATAGATCAGTGGTCCGCAAAAAGACGTAATGGCATGTAAACGCATGTAAACACATGTGCATCATCTGGGGTGAGCTGGGTTTGGCTTTATCTGGAATGACGATGGAAGACCAAAATGTGCTGAGTGTCTTCAAGTGCTAGCAAATGAAGCAATGAAGCCAGCCAAGCTAAACCGTCATCTCATCACAACGCAGCCAGAGATTTATGAGCACGAGGATTATAAGGGGGTCCTTGGAAAAAAATGTACCCTGTGTAAGGGGTCCCCGGCACCAGCATTATCACATGCACACACATGACACACTTTAGACAATTTTAGGGTTTCATTATCACCCCAATGACACTCAACTTGCAGACCAGAGCGGTTCAATATGCACATCAAAAAACAACAACCTTCTGATAAGAGCCCGTTCTCCTGAACTACAGTTATCTGTGAGGCAGTTTAATAAACCAATACACTTCAAAACCAGGGGCAGCGATAAAAGCTGTTGTCTTTCAAATACGTCTGTCTGTGATTATGAAAGCGAAAGTGTTGATAAGTGTTAAACTTCTACCTACTCCTTGTCAGATTGAAAACCGTTATTTATGCCACCATGGGTTTATGTATGTTTGATACCAACAACATTGACATATCTTGTTGTAGCACTTCATTTTAATTATTTCTTGGAAATAATCTTTTTATTTGATTTATATTAGAAATGCACAATTTCTCAGATTTTAATCTTGATCATGATTTTGGCTTCCTACAATTAAATCAACATGATCACGTCGCGTTTAAACTGAACACAATAAATCAAATCACACGCTCCCATATACCGCTGTCTGAAAAAGGTGCATGCATGTGTACAGCTGTTCCCTGCACCGGGCCCTCGAAGAGTCTGGACGAGTAACACTGCATTAACACACAGAAGGCGAAGAGCTTGTCCCTCGAAGTGGATCATCATCTGTTGTTTGGAAATACTTTGGCTGTAGTGCAAGTGAAGTTAGCTAAGAACACATTATATGCAAACAGTGCTGTAGAGTTATGTGTGCAATGCAAAGGAACAGAACTAACTTATTCATATTCATAATGAAGGCCAAGAAAAACAATGCAGCGGTTGCTAATAGGAATTGTCTGTCACTTCAGACATCCTGAAACGTGAGCCTATATAGCATGTCAGCGACAAGGTAAGTGAGGTTTCAGGAAAATGGTTAACATGCTGGGAAAAAAAGCAATTACTTCTCCAAAGTGGCAAAACTTGTACTGCATGTAGTAGGAATGTCACACATTTTAATAAAATAAATGAATAATAGTGACAAGATCAGACAGATCGATATTAGTAGATATTAATTTCATACAAACCAGAGTCCGTTGTACTTATTTCCATCTTTTCCATATATTTTACACAAAGTATAGCAATTTCTCCATGTATGCTTCTTTGGTTGTTAACAGGGTGTCACAGAATATTTCCATCAACCCATCAAGTGACCTGAAATCTGTAAAAAGCGAGGTGACAGCACTGTTTCTCTGGTTTGGAGACTGACTTGATTTTCGCTGCATATTGTATCAGGCATAGTGTGTTGTGAACTTGATAATCTAGTTTTGCGTGGTACGCCATGCCAGAAGCAATTGGAAAAAGGGTGAAATGGATTGTGTTAGCAGACATAGATAAGATAAATAATTCTGTGGCAATATGGCATCCAAATATTTATGTAACAGTGTGTATTAAACACTTCTACATTGCCCTGAATGCATTTGTGGATAAGAGACAACAAAAAGCCAATGGAAAACGTATGCAGCTGACAGACTTCAGTGTTGTATGGGTCACATTTTATCAATCCCATTACTATTTTTATAAGTAGTAGTATTATCATGAGTAGTAGTATTATAAATACTATGGGTTTAATGAAAGTCAAAGGTACTGCCTCCCCCAACTTTGCGAATTATAAATCAACACTGGAAGTTACATTTTGGATTTCTTTCAATCTTTTTGATGGAGTTTCTTTTGACCAATTTCGATTCTTTGTCCTTTACCTACTTTGCGTTTTAGTCAGTTTACATTAAACTTGAGTCCAACAGTGTCAGTTGCTCACAGCAAACCGTTGTGGGTAAAAGCATCTGTTTAAATGCTTAAGATGTAACTCCCAGGTTAGAAATCTTGGATATGTATGTGTAAATGAAAGGACACTAAGTAGACTGACAAAGAGAAAGTGGAAAAGTGGCAAATGAAGGAATATTGTATGAGCACATAAAGAGACAAAAAAATTGATATGTAAAGCTCACAAAAAACCTTACTGCTTCAGTGTTACACAGCACGTACTAACTACCAACGTTTCATACATAATTTCTGTTGAGATATAACAAATAATTGTTAGTTTAGAAGTATAAAATCTTTTTAGCAAATAGCATTTTGTTTTTCCCATGAACATAAGCATGTACTTATGTAGTCATGATCCACACGAGCAGCAATGACATTTAAAATTCTAATGAATAACCAGGTTAAGTCTACAGCTACAGTATGCTAACAGCTCAGTAAAACCATGAGCTAAATGTTAATGTCACCGAGCCAACATACTCTGTGTTGGCTCGGTGACATGCTAATTCAATACAGTATTGTTTAACACATTGCATATTTTCTTATGTACAGTTAAGTTGACATTTACAGATCAGCATGACTTATGTTGATAGTTGTCAGTGGTTTTGCATGTATTTGTATCTAATGTAAGAGGGCATAACTAAATCTACCAAATCCTGTTGCATCACCTCTTATGGTTTTTGATACATGTAAATAAAAAAAAAACAAAGGAAAGTCTCCTTTCAGTCTTTCTACATTCTCACACTTCCCAAACTTTCAACACAAAAGCTAAGCGCAAATCTCCCAAACACATTTTTCATGAAAAAAGTGAAACTTTCAAAACAGCTTTCTTATTTATATTTAATGCAAACTGTATAAAGCATTACCATCAAGATCTTTCTATATTATCAAAAAACAAAACAAAACCACTGTTCCATTAACAGAAGATTGAAGGCTAACACAGAAACAGAGACAAAGTGTCGTTAACACTTTCCTAATTATAAGTTATCAATAATCTAAACCAGATTCTGGCAGGTATGTTTGTCACTTCTGGCAGGTATGTTTGTCACTTCCAACAGTGACAAACTGTAGCTGCTTATTACAAATTCAGTGGCGAGAGCAACTGGTGGAGAGATTTTCCCAGATTTTGGGAACACTCCCATAGGAGTGGGACTCCCCACCAATTGCTCTTAGAACTGAAGAAGTTTCTCAGATGAGACGTGAAACGTCTTCAAGGAAACCTAAAGAAGTCCAGATGCTTTTGCCCAAGGAATGTTTTCAGAACCATATATGAACTCTTTAATGCAAAAAGAAAACAAAGCAAAGACAGGTAGGCTAGAACTGTCAGGGTTAGACGGTACCTCGCCTGGCGACTGGTGTGTTATATGTGCGTCTGTGTTCCTCCCTCCCTCTCCATCTCCAGGGGATTGTCGAGGAAGGTCAAGCGGCTAAGAGCGACGCCCTACGTGGAAGTGCTGCGGCACACCTGCAGTTAATCTATCCTCCAGCTGTCTCTAATCATCCGCCATGTTGACCAGACTATTTAACGGCAGAGTCGAGTGACAATCAGTGCAGTGCGGGAGTATTACATTAAGCCTGGTAGTTGTTGCCGATTGTTATTGATAAGCACACTGTGTTCAAGCCTGTGTTCAATCCATTTTTTCATCTTATCCAGTTCATAGTCTGTCCCATCTGTCAGATGGGGAAAGGTGGCTACACCCTGCACAGATTGCTGTTCATGTTCACATTCACACCTATCAATTTAGCCAATTACAAATGGACCTAACCCCATGGATGTCTTTGGACTGTGGGAGAAAGCTGGAGTATTTGGAGAGAATCCATGCAAGCATGGGGAGAATATAGAAACCCCACACAGAGAGTCAAACTGGGTTGATAATTATTAACTATCAATATTTCTAGCCTATTTTCATACCTAGTCAACCAAATTACTAGAACCAATTATTTTCTCAAAAGTCTTTATTAGTAGGCCAGTAGGCATCTGTCCATCCAGCTGCACACCTACATAACTACCAGCGATCTAATTCCGATAAACTGATATTCGAAAATTGGCAGCCCAGAAAGTACCAGAAATATTCAGGAAATTAACAGAACTGCTGGGATTCATCTTCTTTACTTTTATATTTGTACCATAATTAATATGAATGAATTTACTCAGTTTGAATGTGACTTCATAAGTGGAAAACATTCTTCCAGCCATAATTAATCATACAATCATGCTGTGTTCTGTAGACTTTAACACTTTATCAACTTCCCCTCCAAAGCCAGTTTAAAACCAACAATTACTATAACATGTCTTTGGACTTGTGGGAGGAAGTTGTACCCAGTACCTGTACACCTTTACCCAGCACACATAGTTGAAACCCTAGTGTTATCGCCCTGGTCAAATATGCTTACAGTTTGATGCCAAAAACTGGAACATTGACAAACAGACGTTAACGTGGTTTACATGTACGGTAGAATCAAAGTTTGATCAGGCTGTCTCTTACAAAGTAAAGATATATAGATCAAATTATTGCAAATAAGAAAGTAAATACATCTGTTTAAAAACAGCTAATTTTGTTAGTACATGGTTGCGATCAATCTTTCCCACGTACACAGGCCGGTACACAGTTGAATGGTCATGATTAAGCACCACCACCTCAAACCAACATCATGGTAGTCTCACTGCTATCCATTAAACTTTCATTTTTAAATTGTTTTTTCCTATGACTAAATGTCAAGAAAATGCCATTCAGTGTTGAAATGTTTGCTGGAAAGGGTGTGAAGCAACCTTCTTGCTTGGAAGCATCAGGGCTAACCACAGCACCCTAAGTTAAAACACCAACCTGTTGTTGTTTCTACAGGAACTCGTGGCACACCTGGGGGTTCATGAACACCCTCCTAAACTTTTATGGATAATTCATCCAAAAGTTGTTGAATTCTCTAAGTCTGTTGTCTGTTGTGCAACTTTCAGAGGGCCAGATGCTCCATCTTTAGACTAATAATGTGAGATTACATCAAAACCTGCTTCAAAACTTATACTGTCTGCTCAAAGAATAATTTAAAGTTGGCACAAAGACACTAATTGAATGGTAAAATCAAAACATTCGCTGAATGTCTATTTGAACAAAGGTAATGAGCCATAGCCAACACATCTGACAATGCAAGAACAACAACAGCAGCTCAAGGCTGCTGTTAAAACTGGCTAAAAAAAAAAACTGACCTGTCTGTAAATACTGCTTTCAGGAGCATTGTTAATCTGATGCAGGTGTGTCCACTGATATTCTGTAAATTATATGTTTTCTTTTAAACTGAAAATCTTTAAAATCAGTGGCTGAAAGTGGAAACTATTCCGTGACCAACACCAATATAAAATGTAATTTCCTCTTCTTGTTAAGCGAAATAAACTGTGCAATAGAGGCTTTGCAGAATTTGTTATCACAAAGCTGAAAAAAAGACGAAAAGAAAACCTTCTTCTCCAAGTAGCTCATAAAGTTCAGGAAACTACATAATTTCCACTGAAAAGTGACAAAAAGTCATGTATCTTTAAAGAATGTTTCAATATACTTTTCTTGGTGAAAGTTCATACATGAGTCACTGGAAGCTTTCTGGTTCTCATGTGACTCAGGATAGCATGGAGGTGTGTCTTTTCATTTAAAGATTATGGCTGTTTGAGCACTAGAAAAGGTCATTTATGTTACTCACTATGATGTGGTGCACTTTATGTACTGAAAAGACAATACTTTTAAGATTATGCTTTCCTTTTTGCTAAAGCATATAATTAGGGCTGGATCAGGTGACCCTGAATCCTCCCTTAGTTATGCTGCAATTGCTTTGGGCTGCTGGGGGACTCCTTGATGCATTGTTTTTCTTTTCAGTCACCTTTCTCATTCACCATGTGTTAATAGATCTCCCTGCATTCAACCATACTTGTTATTAATCTCTGTCTCTCTT
>VURO01028508.1:6913-24285 GCA_015108175.1 Pelvicachromis taeniatus | reverse complement strand
CAGTTAGCAGGTTTGCTAGCTGACAGTTTCAGTTCAGTGTAATAATCCCAGTTCAATGGTCGCTGCATCCAGCTTAAAGGCCGCTGGTCGTAGATGACGGCTGATTGGAAACAGCTGGCCGAGTGATGAGACGCGGGAGGACCGACGACAGCGCGGAGGGTTTTTTTCTTTCCTTTTTTTTTTTGAGCGACGTTCCAGTCACACTCCATACCAGTTGGTGGCGGTAATGCACCATTCAGTTGTTTGCCAACCGCCAATAAAATTTAAAAAGAAGAAGACTTCCGGGTCGAAGGTCGCCCGGCTACTATTGGAGACGGCCGTCTATTTGTCGTGATATGTTTTCAAACCGGCATTTAAAAGAGACGGGCTTCTAATGGAAGATATACGGTATGTTTGTAAAAAGTGCTGCCATGTGAAAGGCTTTACTTATCAAGAAGTAGTAAAAACATCATCTGGTCGTAATCAGAGAAATATGATGAACAACACACAACACAGTGTCATTATTTATTCAACAGCATGAGCCAAATTGCAGAAGCAGCACAGTGCAGGATTTAATGGCTTGTAGAAGCACCTTTGGGACCAATGACTTTGTGTACAACTTTATCAGCCTCTCACATAGTTGAGGAAGAATTTTGGCTCACTCGTCTGTATGAAGTTGCTTCAGTTCATTGAGGTTCGGAGGCATGTGTGCACAACTTTCTTAGATCTTGCTACACCATTTGTTTTGAGTTTAGGTCTGGACTTTGACTGGGCCATTGCAACGCATTGATCTTTTTCTTTGTGAGCTATTCAGTCTTTTCTTTGACGTACTTGTTCAAACTTTTTCTAATTGTGCTGTCATGAATGGAATCTTTCCCACTGAATAAGCTTTCTAACTGCTTTATGGTGGGTTTCAATTTTTTGAAGTTGCATCTTTAAGGTGATTGTTGATGGGTTTTTTTCTTAGACATTGTGTTAAAAGACATTTGAATGCTTCTGACTAGCATACTGGCAAAATGCATGCTTTCATATAGGTGGCAGCTCTTGCTAATAAAAAGGTAATTAGCATTTGATTAGCAGCACCTTGCTAGTAGGTATCCTGTGATTTCTGAATTCCTGTCAAATCATTTAAAAAAGGGATGTCCTCGTATGTAAACCTTAAAATGTAAAGAGGGTTTTCATTCTTTTTCACGTGGTTAAAATACTATAATACTGATTAGCCTGAATCATCTGGTGTATTTAGCGAAAAGTAATAAAACTCTTAATATCAATGGCTAATAATTTAATCGGTCACAAAACGTCCTTCTCCTCTTCTCGGTGAGTACGCTCTCTACCTCTTTTGAACCCCTCTCTGTACTTATGGATATTATTTATACTCAGTTGAAGCTTAAACTGTAGTTTTATTAGGGATACTTGAATGGTTACATAATGTTTTCTCTCTTATTTTTGACATCACCTAGTTCTGGCATTACCAGGTTGTCATGACTTTTTCCTATGATTTTCTGTCAACCCTGGAAAAACTTATACTAGAGATATAATGGACACATGTAGGGAGGGCACATATGCTTACGTAACATTGGATGTACATGGAAACCTCCCTGAACAACTCGCTGAAAGACTAGATTCAGAAGAATAGTGTTAACATAGAGGCTAATTTATTATTAATTAACCAAATAGGTATTAGCAGTTTTATCAACAGGTGTAATTACTTCTCGTTTATAACTATATATTCTTTTTTTGGCATAAACACATTGTTAAATATACAATACATTTCAACTTATGAAGTAGTAGTAACATCATGTTAATCTTTATAAGTTACCGTATATCTTCCAATAGTAGCCCTGCTGTTTATTTTTAAAATTATTTGGCCGCCCCGGCGTTTTAAAGAGACCGCCTCTTCTTCCCGTCTCAGATGGAATGGACGTTTTGACTTTATTCCTTCCTCGGTAGCCCAGATGGTATGAAAAGAGTAGTAGCGTACGGAAAAGGCGGTGGGTCATTTGAGATCGGCGTTTACAGACCGGCGCTTAAAGGAGACCGGCTACTATTGGAGACCAGCGTCTATTTGTCGTGCCATGTTTTCAAACTCGGCGTTTAGTAAAAACGGGCGTCAATAAGAGACAGGCCACTACTTCAAGATATACGGTAGCTACATTTAGCTAGTATCCTTTCGGACTGGCCCATTTAGCATAGCATTTTCTGTTTGTGTTTCCTTTGCTCGTTTAGCACAGTCTAGCAGGGAGTTCAGTCTAGTGTAGGGATGTAGGTAGGGTTGCCAACGTTTAAACTCTCAAAAAAAGGACACGGTGGCATGCCAGAAGCACAATTGCAAAGCAAGCTTGGCATAGTAAGTAAGCACTGTATGTTCATGCAGCCCACGAGTGACCCCAGAAAATTTTCAAGAAGGTGGTTTTTGCCAACTGGTGACCACTTCAGGATGACATTTGAGCAGGTATATGACACTAGTAGTAAAGTAGAAGATGAACCCTTTTATAGGTTATTCATCCCAAAATTGAGGTGCTAGAATGAGTCAGTTTATTATGTGAAACAAGGACGTGAAGCTGATGGAGCGCTCTCACCAGCATATAAAAGATGGTTTTCTTATTTTTGTATTGAGCACACATCCTGCCTTTATTTTTTTTGATCAGTGCCACTCACTTTGTCTGAGTCTCAATAAGAACCAGTATGAATTGGTAAAAGAATATGTTGATGTGTTTGGAAAATGCATTACGTCATCCTTTCAACACAAACCTGCTATCAGCAGACCTAATTATTATTTATTCCCTCCACTGTAGCTATGATTGTTCAGTCTCATTCCAGCTCGCTATGTGCTAATGTCCATGTGGAGCAGAGTGCAATGCAATCAAACTCTGGACGTAACCATACATCTTAGTCAAAGCACATCAACTGCTGGCCCTTAATTATACAGCAGTCGAACTCTGTTAGGAGGCAGAAGAAAAATGAAGAAAAGGAAATGTCAGCCTACGGCTTGCTAAAGGCTGGGATTTAGAAACTCAAAAACAGAGTTGCAGAGAAACAGAAAGGAGATTAATTTGTTGATTTAATCTTTTTGTCTATTCTAAAACTGCAAAGAGAGCTGCCAGGTTTTCTCAGCATGTTTAAGCATGCTTCATCAGCTGCCTCTGATTGAGCTTGAGCACGTAGCTCTAACCCATTAAGAGTGCAATTTAAATCTGTGGATTGCTGCACTTCATAAAGGACTTTTTGCCACTTCTTAACATTAGTTTCACCTCACCTTTTATATTTACATTCCTCCTCTTTTTTTCTTCCTTGCCTCTCCTGAACATAGAAAAGCTGTTGCCGTGGTAACATTTGTGCCCGTTTGATTTTTTTAAAATTATTTTTTGCAGACGTCTATGCATTTCTTCAGCTCGCTGTCAGGTGGTAATTTACAGTTTTTCAGTCATTTCATGAACAACATTTTAAGTTGCTAATGCCACTGAAAGGTTCACCATATGGACAGCTGGTTAAATGCCTTTTGTGCTGCATAAATGGGTGAGAAGTGCATTTTGGAAAATTCAACTGTGACCAGTTAGATAAGATTCTATCGCGTCACTCTCTGCTTGATGTCCACGGTACTATATAAAGAGCTAAAAAAAAATAATAAACATTCGTCAGTAGCCAGCAAGAGAATACAGCTGTGTGGAAATGCACCATCTGTTCAGAGGTGAATAAATAAACTTGAATAAATAATCGCTTCAGGGCAGAACAACATGTGCAAGAAACGGCACTCTTCTGACTCTATGACGGGAATAATAACATTTCAAAACTATAGACAAAAGTCATTCTATTTAACTATTAAGGATCAAAGCCGGATACCAAAAGCAAACAAGATTTCTCTCTCTGTTGTCTCTATATGAGAAACTGCTGGTAGCCAAAGCAGCCTGTTTTATTTCTTCTTTTGGCTTCTTTTGGCTGCTCTTTAGCGATTGACGCAGCAGTGTATCTGCCTCTGTCTCGCCCATCCCTTGCATCCTCTTATGTCACACCAACCCTCTACATGTCCTCTTTCACAACATCAATGAACCCTCTCTGTGGCCTTCTTTCCCTCCTGCCTGACGGCTCCATCTCCAACATCCTTTGTCTAGTATAGCCGCTATTCTTACCCTGTCCATGTCCAGACCATCTCAGCTTCGCCTCTCTAACTTTGTCTCCAAACACCTCAACCTGAACTATCCCTCTGATATTCTTGTCCTGTCCATTTGTTTTTGAAAATGTCATTAAAAGTCAGAGGAAGGCAGCACTTTTGAGACCTTCACAAAAGTACATGCAAACTGACCAGGTGACCATGGCCAGTAAAGCCAATATTGTCATGTGTCATTGCATACATAATGCTGTAAAAATAACAAACTGTTGTGTTCATGACCTAGATGTTTCAGGCATTGAATGAACAGGATTTTGCATGGAACTTATTTTCTTGATTGAATGTTGCTTATAGATGGACTATAAAGTCTACTTGCTAGGTAAAGTTGGTGTAACCCAACCTGGAACTGCCAAAAAAACAGGCTGGGATAGAGGCTTCAGGACCTCCTGTCCACTCTACTTGTGATGGACCGAGCAGTGAAGGAAAGTCTGGCATAGGTTAAAGTTAAAAAAAAAAAAAAGGTTTTTATATAACCCAAAAACAAACTTGATTAAATTGTACAGAAAAAATCTAAATCTTGGGCCCATAAAAGAGGTCAAAGTAACAAAACGCTACTCAAAAGTTGACAACAAACAACACTGGTAACTCAAACAAACTGAGCTTCCTAAACGAGACACAGGACAAACTTAAATAGTGGCTGATCAGCCCACAAAAACAAGTCAACAAAACCTAACTGAAACTAACATAACAAATTCCAGTTCCCCCCTCATGATCCAGAGTTATGGTATGAGCCAATTTGCCATGCTCCATATAGGCTTGCTCCGCCCCTCTTCCACCTCTTTGCTCATCAACCAAGGGACCGGAGCAGCTGCAACTGAGGTAACTCAGAAAACAGAGATTAAATCATACATAATAGTGTAAACTAAAAACTGTAGCTGCAGACATCACACTACTCATGAATACAGATGCATTTCAAAAAGCTAAATTGCCAGTAGAAGTCTGTTTTTCTGCTAATGTAATCCATTTTTGCTCTGCACACAGGTTGCGTGCATGCATCCAAAGCCTGTTTAAGCTTCTAGTACCAAATATCTTGTCCCGTGAGGGCAGTTTAACCTTGCACCTCTTGCACCTTGTCCTGAGGCATCGACTACAATACAGTTCCTTAACTGAACCAGATCTGAATACTGGAAGTAGTTGTGTCAGAAGGCATCCTATTCAGCTCTTAGACTGCACTCACTTTGCCTCCAATTAATACTACTAATAAAATCACTACAATCCCATGTCACTGAAAGTTGAAGCCAGGCTTGATTGAATTGATTAGAGAGACAAGAAGAAAGTTGAGCAATTGAGCTTTGACGATGTTAAGATGCTCTCAGATGTTTGCAACGTGATCAAATGATGAAAACGAAATCGAAAGAAACCACTGAATGATAAAAGACTCTGCTATTGTGAGAATGAAACGGCTATGATCATCTAGAGGCCAGAGATTCAAATGAATAAGGAGGGTACTTATGTCAAAAATGTAATTTCCACATTTGTTCCCCAGTTTGCCTTTTCACCTGAAAATTTGGTGCATAATACCTCATAATGACAAAGTGAAAAGAAAAAATATAACCTGTAAGTATTCAGAGCCTTTGCACAATACTATGTCGAAGCACCTTTGACATGATGCTTGGCATTCAGGTTACAGAGTTCAATCTTTGTTTCATCAGACCATAAATTATTGTTTCTCATAGTCTGAGGATCCTTCAGGTGCCTTTTAGCAAACTCTAAGTGGGCTAAGAGTTTGCTAAAAGGCAAACTCTTAGCCCACTAAGAGTTTGCCTTTAGTGGGCTAAAGACAAATGGCTCTTCTACTGAGCCATTTCTCAGTAGAAGAAGCCATTTCTTCTACTGAGAAATGGCTTCTCTGGCCACTCTACCATACAGGCCTGATTGGTGGAGTGCTGCAGAAATTTTTGTCCTTCTGGAGGTTGTCCTCTCTCCACAGAGCAACGCTGGAGCTCTGGCACACTATGTCAGTCTGAAAAACCCTCAAAGTTCATCTTTTTAACTCAAGTTCGGCAAACAATCGTTACCTTTCATGGGTTTTTTTTTTTTTTATTGCAGTTTAATTGGATGTTTATGGTAAATACCGTTGTCATTGTCTTCCTGTTGTCAGGTGGCGAGATGGGAGCATCGTACACGAAGACTCTCCGACCTCTTTGGTAGCCCCTACCTGGCCTGTTGCTGCTTGGGCTTCGCCATTATACTGCTAAACATTTACCGCAGCCACAGGTGAACACACTTTATTACTGCAGGTGCAATATGGTTTGTTGTCACCCTCATCCAGTCAAACAATTTACAATTTGCGCTTCACCTTTGATTGAAAGAAAGCCTTAGCCTTAACCCTATGTTTTGGAGTCAAAAGTACTTTGTTGGGAAAAATATGTAGATGTGGATTTTGATTTATATCAGAGTGATTCGATTCTTTTCTTTGGTCTCTTTACTGCCGAGGCGAGTTAATATAGTTCTTCAAAAAGGAACAAAAATGACATATTCTCATAACATTGGGTTACGGGCCTTCACCAATCCAGTGGCCTGCGTGTATTTGTCCCCTTTTACACTCTTTGCTTCTGTTTCTTCCTATGTTTCCTCCCACCTCTGTGCCTTCTTTTTCTGCTTTCTTTACAGCTCCTTTTTCCTTCCTCCTTGCTCTTTATCTGTACCCACGGTTCTGTATGTGGCAGCATCGCCCCACGCTTGCCATATACCACTTCCTATACGATGTCCATACACCCACACCTCCCCCTGTGGGTCAAAATGATGACAAAGGATCCTCAACAAAACCACACACAGACTGTATGTCTGTGCAACAACAAGCCTTTTTTTCCCTCTCTCAAAGGATCTGTGTGATATCTGTTGCTGGGCAACAACCATTTTGGGAACAGGCTGGTCCAAAGCGATAAATTGTCTTGCCAGTTTTCTCTTGTGCTTATGAAGAGAATTTTTTTATCAACTCATGGTGCATTCTGAGTACCGGTAGCTAAATATAGCTGTAGGACAACGCGATTTATTCACTCACTCACTCACTCATTCACAAGAAGAGAAAATGTGAATAAGGTGATTAACTTGTATTAAACTTGAAGGTAGTCGTATAAGCCTGTAAAAAGGATATTGAATAGGAAGCTGTGGTTGTGTCTTGTCAGTGGGAGGGAAAAAAGACAAGACTTCTGGAGCGATGTCCTTCGGAGAGACAAATGTTTGGGAAAATCCACGTTTGATGAAAACCAAAACGAAGCATATCATCATATCAAACATGTCATACCAACTGTCAGTCATGGTGGTGGAAAGGTAAAAATTTGGGTTTGTTGTGGAGCCGCCAGACCTCTTTGCCTTGCAGTCATTGAGTTGACCTGTATGCTAAAGTCAAATGTGAAGCCATTAGTTCAATAGCTAAAGCTTATTACTTAGCAAAAACTGGGTCATGGAAAAGGATTGTAATACCAAGCAGAGCAGCAAGTCTACAACAGAATGACTAAAAGACAAAAGAATCGAGGTGTTGCAATCAAGGTATACTTTGGTGGGACCTTAAAGTGGACATGAAACGCTACATTTATAAAAGCTCATTTATACCATGTCTGGAGGGGAAAATCTCCTTCACTTACATTTGGGCTTTGCTCTTCCTCAGTTCTAGTATGAAGTGATCATCTCATAGAGATGATGTGCAATAAGGATTTCCAAAAAGTATGTTTTTTTTTTTTTTGTTACTGTCAACCACTTTTTAATGTCACAAACATGAATCTATTCTCCCCATGGATGTGTTGATAGATGTTAGAATTCCTGACCCTGCTTTGTTAAAAAAATCATGGTTATATTTGTGTTGTGATGTGCATGAAGTAAACTGTTACGATGTAAACTGTTTGGGTGTGCTTAGAAAAAAAGTCTATTTCACTGAATAAAACGGTGCTGATCGCATTATGCATACGTATGCTCTGTCAGCAGATTGCACCCGACTGAGAAAAACATCAGTGTGTCTGACTCCAGCTTGTCTGGTGAACTTCCAGTGCACCTGACTCAAACAGGCTCTCCACTACACTGTCTGAATTTATAAAGGGCTTTACGAACCCAAACATTAAGGTAAATGGGTCAATTCTCTCATTTAAGAGCAGTTAGCCTGGAATGTAAAAATAAGAAACTTTCTGCTTAACATAAGCAGTAACTCTTTTAACATAAAACTAATTCATACAGCTAGTGGCAGTGCAAAAGTGATCCCTTTCTCATTTTAGTGTCCTTGTTTTGTAGTGTCAGCAGGTTTGTCACTGGTTAGCTAATATAAATTAAAGTAAGTCTATTAGCAGCAACTGACCAACCAGCCCAGTGACTTTAACTTTAAAGGCTTATTTCTTAGATCCTGCTTCACAGACAGAGTGAAAGCTGTGACAGACGTAGACCTCCATGGTGTAAATTGTCCTTAATACATGTGTGTTTCATGTAGACATAAATAAACACCTGCAAACTGCAATGAACTAATGCGACACAAAATGAAGAAATAATCCTATGAATACTTCCCTCTTCACAACTATATACACTGATAGTCCCATAAGTTTATGTGCCATGCGGCTGCAACAATAGTCCCAGTCTCCAAGTCCACAACCATCAGTGATTACGGACCCATTGCACTGACACATGTGGTTGCAAAGTGCTTTGCAAAGCTGGTCCTAAAGCACAAAAAGAACTGCCTCCCACCCAGCTTTGACCCCACCAGTTTGCCTATAAGGCAAACAGGTCGACCGAAGATGCAATGTCCACTGCCCTCCACTCTGCTCTGCATCACCTGGAGAATCCTGGGACTTCAGGAAAGGTGCTCTTCATTGATTTCAGCTCACCTTTTAAAACCATCATCCCAGACATTACATGTGCATAGATCAAAAACTTTCTTATTAATCAATTACAATCTGTCAAGGTTGGCGACCATCCACCCTGTCACTCAGCACTGGCTCATCACAGGGATCTGTGCTGAGTCCTCTCATCTACCATCTACACCAGGGACTGCACCCCCACACATCCCTTTAACATCATTATCAAATTCACAGACGGGGCTGGTGGGGCTCATCCCTAACAATGATGACACCGCCTACAGAGATGTTGTCCAGCGTCTGACAGAATGGTGTAACTACAATGACCTAACCCTCAACACCAGGAAAACCAAGCAAGTGGTCATGGTAAGACATAAGCTGATCCCTCTCCATAAAAGGTGACTATGTGGAGAGTGTGTTCACCTTTAAGTTCCTCAGGACCCACATTTCCGAGGATCTATCTTGGTCTACAAACACAACCGCGTTAATGAAGAAAGCCCAGCAGCGCCTTCATTTCTTGAGGGTTCTGAGATGGAACAGGCTGCAGAATGACCTTCTAGTGTCTTTCTATTGAGCCACAATCGAGAGTGTGCTGGTGCATGCCATCTCCGTGTGGTACAGTGGTTGTACTACAATAGCGGATGAGAAGAGACTCCAGAGGGTCACCAAAACTGCAAAGAAGGTGATCGACTGTCCACTCCCCTCCCTGGATTCCATTGCTAGCTCTAGATGTCTCTCCAGAGCCAGGGCGATTATAAATGACCACCTCTATCCTAACCGCCACCGATTCAACATCCTGCCCTGTGGAAAAAAGGTTCAGATCCATCAGGTGTAAAATCTAGATACTGAAGACCAGCTTCTACCCGTGGGCTGTCAGAACTCTTAATGCACCAGAACAGTGACACCAGTCCTGCAATCTTTCTTTTGAACTTATGGTACCCTTGAGTGGGTGTGTGAGCAGACCTCTCCCATACAGCCATTCTGTTGCTGCTATTGGCCATGTCCTGTGCACGATCTAGGCAGATGTGCAATTATCGTCCTACCCAATAGTTTCACATATGTAGAACTGTGTGTGTGGGTGTGGTCTTGCTAGATAATTTCACTGTGCAGGCAACTGTACAATGACAATGAATAATGTTATAAAAAGTAACACATCATGCTGTGATATAAAGATAGCTGAGAAACAGTCATTTACATCTATCAGTGCCGAAAGGGTTACAAAGCTATCTCTAAGGTTTTGTGACTCCAGTGAAATCACCATGGGTGCCATTATCGACAATCAGAGAAACCTTCCCAAGAAGTGGCCGACCTACTAACGTTACACAAATAGCACATCAGTGACTCATCCTGGAGGTCACAGAATAACACAGTAAAATATCTAAAGAACTCCAGACCTCACCTGAGAGTCAGAGTTCATGATTCAACAATAAGACGGAGGCTGGACAACAATGGGATCCGTGGGAGAGCTCCAAGGAGAAAACCGCTGGTGATCAAAACAAAGGCCCATCTCACATTTGCCAAAAAATAAATAAAAACATCTTAATGGTCCCTAAAACTTTTGGGAAAATATTCTGTGGACTGACGAGAGGAAAGTTGAACTTTTTGGAAGGGTTGAGTTCCAACATAGTACTGATAGTGTGACGACCTGGATCTGCTTCGCTGCTTTGGGACAACTTGCCATAATTGATGGAACCATGAATTTTCCTCCCCACCAAAAAATCCTGGTGAATGTCTGGCCAGTAGTTTCGGCACAGAAGCTCAATCACAAAGTGCAGACTTACATGCAATTAAGATACTTTGGAATTACGTTAAACCTGCAGGCAAACCCTCCAATGTGGCTGAATTAAAACAATTCTGCAAAGAAGACTTGGGTCAAAATTCCTCCACAGCGATGTAAAATAATCAGTGCCGGTTAAGGATGGGTCAACCAGTTATTAGGTTTAAGTGCAATCAGTTTTTCATATAGAACATAGGTTGGTTTGGATAACATGATTTAAAAACTGCGTTTTGTATTTACTCAGGTTATCTCTGTATAATATAAAAGTGTCTTTGATGATCTGAAACAGTTAAGTTTGAAAAATTTTCCAAAAGGCTTTAATCATGAAGATAAAAATACTACTGTGGCAATAATTTTATTATTGTGTGCGTTTAGAGGGCAGCACAGAGAGGGCTCTGCTGAAAACATTTGAAAATAAATAAAAGTGAAGTGGTAGCTTTATATATGCATCCTGAACCAGAACTATTTATCAAAACAAATGTGTTCAATTCAAAAATGAATATGATAAAGTCGCTGGCTGGCTGGAGTCAGTTGTTTGGTCTTGCAGGCATGAGCGCTGCTCATGTGAAAGTCAATAAAATATATTAGAGGAGGAATGCTTTTAGTGTTTGTCCTGTACAGTAACGACTAAGAGATTCACTCAATCTTTGGAAAGTGGAAAATGTTTTTTGTGCTGACAAATTATTTATCATTTTTTGTACTTGCATGCAAATTCTGAAGCATGCGTTTCTTGATTATTAAAAGAAAATTTCTTTGAAGGTCACTTTTCTCATCATTGGGTATACACAATCTATTGCATAGTGTTGTCTGCAGTTTCAGCAAAACGTTAGTCTTACCTTAGGTTAGATTTGGGAATTACAAATCTCTAGACAACATGCAGTAGATATGGGGGATATAACAGTGTACTTGCATAGCCCCATACAAATCATTGTACTTTTTATTGTAGCTGCATGGTTGCAGCTACCAGCATAAACGTCTTTAACTGCTCTACTTATTACAAATAGCTGTGCCAACCAAATGGACCACTTTTGCATGGCGATTGCACAGGTAGCCTTCTTGGAGGCAACCTGTCTGCAAACAGTCGTAATCTGCCTCACAATAAAGGTTTCTGTTAGACACTCTCATTCTCAGACAGATTGGCAAAGGTTTGCATATAATTACTGTTTACTGTAATTACTAATTATCACAATTAATCGCTGTATAATCACAAACTGATGTTTGTAATTGCCAACTTGGGCCAACTGATGATGCACTAAAGCTGGTTTGACTTTGAGTAATCACAGACTCGTCACGAGTCCGTGAGATGTTCCCATCTTAAAGCCAACCACTTCAATGGCAACAACAGTGGAGTCCAAGTTAATTGCACAGTTAGAATAATTTTGGCCATAGTAAAGACTCTAACCATTGCTTTCCCTAGTGTGACTCTAGCAATTAAGTCCTCAGTTAAATAAAGTTGTTGTTCGTTACATTTGTTTTTTTTACCTTTCTGTTTCCTTTTTTTTTTTTTAGGGCAGCGGGGGGTTGTAATCAGGACTCTTTACTACTACTAAACACAAAAATAAAGACCTATTCTGAATTATATTATGGCAGTTAAACCAGTAAAATCATTTCTACCTTTGGGTCTGTTAAAAACCATCTATTTTGTAGCACATTTAATTTTTTGACCAATGATGAAACTACAACAGTGCTACAAATATGAACTTTGTAAGGCAAATCATGGGACTTTAATTTAACAAAATTGGTGTGGAATTGTGTGGAATAGCAAAAACCGCAGTTAAGATAGATGAGGTTGGATGACCTATTCACCCAATGAAAAACTTGATTTAGCCACAGCACTAATTACCATAGTTATTTTGCAGGAAACACAAGTGACACATTACTACAACATCCATAGTTGGTACACAGGTGATGTGTAATGCACAAATATAGTAAATAACAAAGACTGAGTAAAGCTGTTAGGGAGCAGACATGAACATTAATGATTTATTTATTTTTTGTTGTTGTTTTTTAATCAAAGTGACTCATTACCCACGTATTTGGCACGTGGGTATTGTTCTAGTCAATTCAAGTCGACTAAGACAGTCAGATAATATACTATAGGTTGTTTAAAATGATCTTTCCTTGGAGTGAGAGCACGAGGGCATGACATGTAGTCATGTAGGTCAAGCTGCCCGGGAGTTGAAACGGGGCATTTTAATCTTTGTGGTTCTAACCATGCAGCCATTTGTTCACCTTGAATGCACCGTTTCTATTTTTAGAACTGAAGACATCAGTTCCCTGCTTGCTTTTGCTACTAATGCTACAGCCCCATTTCTCAACTGAAAGCTTACATTTGCTGGCCCTGCTCTGTTCATATAAAACCTTTTGTAGGAAGCTCTCATTGCTTCCTACAAAACTTGAAATATATTCTCTCCCGCTTAAACACTTGTTTATAGTTTACAGCAGAACCACTGTGTTTGTGGGTTGTTTATAAGACTACCTTGGACTAGCTGTGATCTGATCTGCTTCCCGGCCATGTCAGCAGATTTGTCTCCTGCAGCAAAGGACAAATAGAAACATGCAATTCTGCTCTGATCAACACAGCAGATACACAATGGTCCTCTGGGGAAACAAAGAACAAAAAAAAGCCCAAAACATTATTACTGTTTTCAGGCCCAGCTAACAGACACACTGACCAATTGACCTTAAAGCCCCTGTGTTGTGCTGCTAAATTGTCATCCTAAGTGACTTGCTTTTAAAGCTAATTATCTGATTGACAGCTATGTCTTTTTATAGCTTTGTCAGACTAAAATATGACTGTTTGACAGGCATGCAGGGTATCAAGGGAGCTTATTTTTATCTGCCGGGCATACAGCACTGATGCGCTCCACTGATTAGGCTTAATGATAAACCTTTAGGAAAAACTCTGAGCTTTAATAAGCCAATTTTGTAATTAACTGTCTATGTTTATCTTTCCTGCTATTAACCGAGTCGAGAGAAAATGACAGATTTAGAAGTGCTAAATATAGAAATGTGCATTTGGTCGTACAAATTGCTCTGAATTTCTAACAAGAATATACCAAAATCCATGTACAGAAATTTGATTAATGTTTGGCAGCAGGTCTGTACAGCCCCGTCTGCACATGAATGTAAGACGGCCTGTACCGTACATGTCTGAGAATACAAACTTTGGAGCTCAAGGTAGCTCAAACATGATCTACCTTGAACTGTGAGTCAGGGCTTCTTGGAGCAGCCCTGAGTCACATTATGGAAGCTTTCAAAATTTTGTCATTTACTGAATGACGTACTTTTAGTAAGTGAACATGCACCTTCGGTTTTACTTCTGCGAGTAAAAGCGGCTACAAAGGCTTGTGTTAAAAGCACTGTTGCTCCCTGCGCCTCGAGTTGAACGGGTAGTTTCGTAAGGGAGAAGGGTGATTAATTCAAGCTGCTGCCACAGCTGCCTGTGTGATCATGGCAACAACAGAAATCATAGCGAGAGAAATGCTACAAAAGCAGAATATATCTGTGATGTGTGCAATGTACACAAAGCAGAGAACGAATCAAGGGACTAGAGGAGCATCAGCTGCAAAATTAGTAGACAGTTATTAGTGTTTATAATCTTGGTAGAACAAGTAATATCTGTTGCATTAACAGGATGTGAGTGTTAAAGTAGAGCCCCTTTCTTTTGAAACGCATAAACTGAACAACCTCGATGGAAAATGTTTGTAGAGAAATTTGCCACAGAAAATATCAACTTTAATAATCCAGCTTTTTCTGTACAAACTTTGGAGCTCTGTGGAGTGGCACATAAAGGGAAGATGCACAATTAAAGCAATGTGCACAGAGCAAATAGGCTCCTGCAGAGCATTTCAGGCTTGTTGACACAGTCCTTAAAGAGTCAGAGTAGGCCTCCAGGCTCTAGAGAAGAACTCATTTAAGCCCATGACCGATGGACCAGAGGTGGCTGTCAGTCAAGACTGCCAAGGAGGTGGCTTCTACTCAATACAAGGTGTTGGCCCCCATCTGTAACTAAGTCTATCACTTTTTTTCTGACTTGAACCGCTTGAACCAACGGCTTGGGGAAAAAAATTTACGGTGCAGTTGGGTGGAAATATGATACATGTAGGAGCCAAAAGTCCGATAGTTCGTATTATGCACAAAGGTACCTTTTTCTTTTGTTCAATTTAGTGCTCTTGTCTAAATGGACATCTCTTTCTGAAGTTCTTTTAATCATCTTAAAAGACAACATTTACCTTTCACATTTCAATTGAGTCTCAAAGTTCTCAAGTTGTCTGTCACATTTTCATGGATGTATTTTGGGGGCATATGCGGTCCAAAGAGATCTTCATCTTGGACTAAATTTAGACTAATAATTAGACAGACTAAAGGAAGACTACTTGCTGTTTTCTGGCTAAATGAAGTCGATGGCTGGTTGACCAGAGTAAACCAGACAGCAGCATTTGCTGGTGAAAGTTGTGAACTGATTTGATGGAGCTCAAAACATCAAACATCAAAATTTGATGGAGCTTCAAGATCTGTGCAGTTTTTCTGTATGCTTGCTGGCTTGTAATCCTGCCAACAGTAAGCAAACATCTCATCGCTGTATCAACAGGAAAGAAAAAAAAAAGCAAGACAAAAATTACACTGGCGGTAGTTTCTATGTAAACAGCCTAATAGCAGGTTACCTATTGTGCTGCACAGTGAAGGTAAAATCTAGGAAATAAGGGGAAAATGGTTCACCCATTGTTGACTTAACTGAGGTGGACGCATGAGCTACATAAAATATATGATCACTGAAATTCAGAGAGGATTTCAATCATTTTGAATTAGACTATAGGTCAAACTCCAAGGTTTAAATCTTAAGTCTACTTACATGAAATAAGCAGCCTTGCTTTTTGTGTTTAATTTACTTCTAAACATTTGAACTAAGCAGCTCACTTTGAAAGACACTTTATGTGACTCCCACACTGAAGCTTCTTTTCTGACCTCCAAATACTTCCTCTTCATTGTCTCTTATCAATCATTCTGTTTCACATTTTGAACACTTTTAGTGGAGACGCTCTATGGCTTTGACCTGCGAGGCGCCATAATTTACTTTATTGTGATGAAATGATTGTATTAACATGAATAGATACTTTGCTGTGTTGTAGCATAAAATGGTACAGGAAAACTTGATTTCAATGAAAGTTTTTTTTTGTATTTCTTGGACCAGCAGTGATTCGTCACCATTCATTACAAAACATTCAGTGGTCAGTCCCTGAGACCCACTAACCCCCTGCCCATATGCCCGTCCCCCTGACCCCTTTTCCTGCCTCCTTTCCAATCCAAATCTCAGCAGTATGCTCTGCCAGACAACCTTACTTAACAGACATCCCAGCAGTTGCTCTTTGTGTCTGACGTGGCAAAATGCCACATCACATTACACTTCCTGCTTCCTTTTGCAAAGGGAGGAACGGCATAAGATTCACAGCACGGACCCTGTAACCCAGTTTTTTCTTATTAACCACAAACCCAGTTTGATTTGGGAGCCATTTTCCTCGGCAGGAAGCACACTGCATTCAGACCAAAAGCTACAGGTGTGTTGAAGCTTACACACAAATACGCACACAAACACACACATGTACATGTATGTCATCAGCCCCAACACCTGTGTGGGGGTGATGCTTTAGAAATTCTGGAAAAATATTACTTATGAATGCCGTGGCCAGGTAACGATTCAGATCAGCTGGATATGAGAGTCCTTTTAAAATTCAGAGAACTGTAGAAGGTAAAAAGATCCCAAAACAAAACATAAAAGTCAGATAATAAATTGGCCGTCACTGCTCCCAGGTTGCTTAGACTTTGCAAACCTAATCCATGACATCTTCATTTTCGAACAAAGAGGGTTTCCAGAACATTTTCTCTTGGAGAAATGAGCCGTAGTTCTTCAGTCTTTCTCGGATTGTACCGTCGTGAACTTTAACGATTAATATAAATTTGCTGGAATGTCTTAAAATGGACTTGAAATTGTTTTGAAAAGGTCTTATAATCCTTCTGCAACTATTAGCTATTTAAGATCATAGCCACTGTCTTTCCTTTCAGTAGCAGCACATGCCTGGGTACTTACCATTTTAATTCACACATTGTGGCTTGGTGTTGTTAAATGACTAAGGACACAGGGTAATATGTTATATGATGCCATGTGTTGTTGTTCAACTGAGGCTCTATTTACCTAATTTCGAGTCCTGCTAAGGACCAGATGATTTCATCTCATGTTTGGATATTTAATCGCTTAGAAATTACAAACAGGTTTACTTTCGTGTTTATGACTATATGAGCCAAATGCTTTCAGACAAAACTGTGAATCATGCGACCGTACAGCCCCTAGTACAGTCCAAGAATGAAACCAGACAGCTTGAAATGAGAATAACAGCTCCGCTATAAGTATTGGATTCTTTGTTACATAATGTATAAATGTTGCTAGAGCATTAGTGATTCTCAGTGCATTACAAGTCAGTATCCCTACCGTAGTATTATGAGCTTGCCTTTATTCTTTGGAATGGTGTTCATATATTAATATGAGTTGTCCACATGTGTTTATGGAAGTTGTACTTCTAACAAATTGTAGAGCAAGCAGTGTCTTAACGGTTATTCAGGTGGCACTGGTGGTAATGGTCTGTGGACAAAAAAAACCCCAGAAGTCTCACTGTGA
>VURO01028502.1:11053-25801 GCA_015108175.1 Pelvicachromis taeniatus | reverse complement strand
TAAATAATATTTGTTTTTAATTTCTTCATATGAAACATTTCACAATTTAAAAATTATAAGTATAAACAGTAGAAATTCATTTCTGTTTTAAGGGGTCACAATCAAAAACTGCCAATCACCATGTAAGTTAATATATCTTGAGTACATGTCACTGGACATTTTCTATTTTCTCCTTTTTTTTCTTCTGAAGGTGTTAAACAGATGTTTGGCCTCCATCAAGATGGAGACTGATCTCTGCTTGAAGGACTCTTCTTTAAATCCATCACTCTGCTTGAGCTCTGTAGGGAAACGTGCATGTTTACTGTCTTTTATTGGAGCCTTGTTTGCTGTTGTGTTGCTGTTGCAGAGTTGTAAACCTGCCTGGTGGCAGTGATGAAGGGCTATCAGATCACAAGCTGAGGGATCATCCATTTTGGTGTTAGTTCAATACAGGAGGAGGATGCCTGAAACTGACAGATCGATCAGCAGACAGGCAGGAATTAATTTGTAATTGCTACAGCCGCCATCCATCAAGGCGAGGATTTCATGTTGTTGAGGACCGTGAAGGACATGTGAGCAAAAAAAAAAGTAAACTCCTTATGTGAGCCGTGGCTCTTTGTTTACCTGAGCCGACCACCGGTTACATCCTCGAGCCTGTCAGATATTGTTGTCGACAAGTAGTGCGAGTGCGATTTTCATTCCTGCAGTCAGTGTGTCGTCACTGACTTGGTTGAGGTGCTTGGCCATTGAGATGTTTTCGTGTTTTCTCCTCTAAATAAATTAGGACTAAGTAGTGATTCTGAAAGGTGATGGTAGTCACTTTAAAACCTCGACAATCTCTGAGCTTGCAGAGAAAACATGAGCTGGCAACATTTGGAAGATATATTTGATAATTGTTTGTACATCTTCAAAGCCTGGCTTCACCTTTTAAGATTTTTTTTGATTGCTGTGTTTGATTTATATACATTTTCTGAAGAAGACTTTATATGGAGGGAAATTTTCAGTATGTTTCCTAACAGATGTAACTCAAGGCCAGTTTGTTACCTTGCTTTGAGAGACTCCATGGTTTCCCTTTCAGACACTCATGATGCAGTTTTACGGTTCAATGCTGCACCTACAGAGGGCTACGAGAGAGACGTGGGAAACAAAACCACTATCCGCATCATCAACTCGCAGGTGAGTTCGGGGTGAGGCCTTGGATGCAAATGATGATGAATCCTTAAAAGAAACACGTGTAAAGAATACAGTCATTTCAACTCATTATTTATGCATCGAAGTAATGTCTATATAAGTGTATACATGGTCAAGTGTTTCATCCAAATCATTTGACTGTAATAATGAGCAATAACTGTAGATAAAGGATAGTTTGATATTCAGTGTAATATGCTTCATTGATGGTATTTGTTCCTTTGGTCATTTAGTCTAAGTTATTTAAAAAAAACACAAATAAAAAACAGGAACATAAGGAAATAAAAACCAAATAATAACAGTCAAAGCTGAAGCTTAATAGAGCTTTGGCCACTTTATTAGGTACACCTTAGGCATGAAGACATGGTCAAGATGACTTGCAGTAGTCTATACCTAGCATCAGGGAAAAAAAGATTTAAGTGACTATTCTCAATTTTAGAAATTACTGATCTACTGAGACTCTCCCACTCAACTGTCTCTAGAGTTTACAGAGCATGATCTGAAAAAGACAAAATATCCAGTGCGTTCTCTGGGTGAAAACGACTACTTTGAGCTGATAAGAAGGAGGCAACAGTAACTCAAGTAATTAATCAACCAAGGTGTGCAAATTGTTTTAACGGCTGCCAGACGATCCGGCGCCATCATGAGCGCCCCATCCGACCATACATGCTTTACCTGGCCAAAAATGACAGCTACTTGTCTTCACTGGCAGCAGTGCAAACTCATTTAATGTACAGATTTTATATTGGTATCCGCCTCCTGGTCTAATTTACGCACATGTGTGTTTTATTTGTATTTTGGCAAAATAGTAACCATGCACCTGAATGATTGTAATTTACATTTGAAAGTAAGACTTAAATTTCATGTGTTGTTTTACAGATTTTGGCAAATCCTAGGCATCGGTTCAACACAAGCTCTATCTACAAGAATATAACTCTGGTGGCCTGGGACCCTGCACCTTACGCTGTCGACTTACACAAGGTATTTGTGGAATGGTGCTGTTTTCACAGTAGCAGTTTCAGTAGCTCATTGTCACACCAAGGGCACAATGAACCGACGGAAGAGGAGTATAGGAATATTATAGTGGGTCTTCTTAGGAAAGTAAACAGTTATTTTTTGTTTATGTAGCCACAAACACATATATGGAAAAAAAGCTTGTTAAATATCTCCCCCACTACTTCTGATGTCATCTTGTTTATCTCTGACTTCCACCTGCCCTTTGAAAGCTCTGATTCATGTTGAAAATGTGTCCAAACCAGGTCTTTATTCCGAGGTCCCTTTCCCTCTGTCCCCTTCTCCACACTTCCTGGTAATTGTTATTCAGTGAATGGCCTGATTGTTTGCAGTTAAAATATATTTGCATGCTGCGGGCAGCCTCCGCTTTCAGTCATTTCATTTATCTGGTGAATTACTTGAAAAAAATTTTTTTTTTTCATCATTATCATTATTGTTAGTATTTTTTGTTTGTTTTTTTCTCGTTTTAATTAAGTTTCTGAAGGACATCCTCCAAACAAACAAGATAAATTATATTCAGGCATTAACCTTTAGTCCTTTTAATCAGTGCTGCGCTGCTAGATTAGGTCTTTATGTCAGAATATATCAGATCGGTGAAAAGGCTTGCTTAAGTAAAGATTGCAGAAAGTGGCTGATTTGTTAGTTTATTACTATCCATGCAAACAGAGCCAGAATTCAAGCATGCGTACAGTGCATTGTTATCTAGCTGCAGCATTTGTCATACTGCTCACCTAACTGCTCGCATAACCAGTAGACCGCGTGGTAAAGAACAGGACTCTTGGATGTGGACTGATGGGATTTTAATAAAGAACACGATACTCCACAGACACTTGACCTTTGTCTCTACATCTGTGTTTTCAATTCTATCCTCAACTGATGTCAGTAGTTAACCTTTGGAAATACTAACTGGAAAGTGTTGCTGGTGTGTAGTTTCTTGTAGCTTTTAGCACCTCACAGGGTGTTTGTCATGTAGCTTTCCTTCTCGTATATAATTTTGTTCAGTTTATTTTCACTTTGAATCCCATGGCACACGCTAACTGATTAAATGTGATTCTTAACTTATATCAAAGTTTAATAAAGTTAACTGCTTGTTAGTGCAAATATCTAATTGGCCAATCACATGGCAGCAGGTCAAGTGCATTTATTCATGTAGACATGGTCAATACGACCCACTTCAAGTTCAATCTTAGTGTAAGAATAAGGAAGAAAGCTGGGGCTTTGAATATGTGGCGTAGATGTTGGTGGCAGATGGTCTGGTCTGACTATTTCAGAAATTGCTGAGCTACTGGGATTTCCAACACAACCCACAACCATCTCTAGGGTTTGCAGAGAATGGTCAGGAAAAGAGCAAATATCCAGTTTGGCAGTTCTCTGGGTAAAAATGCCTTCAAATAGCGACCGTTTATAATAAAGGTATGCAGAAGAGCACACAACATGTCTAGCCTTGCCCGAATGTGCTACATACAATTATTTTCTTTCTCTCTTTTCCCCCTTACTTTTCAACTAACCTATAGTTGACAAGAGCATAATAAACCTGGAAATTCTGTTTTTGGTGTGCCACCCCAATATTTTTAGTGGCCCCCATATGGCCACCCCATGAAAAAAAAAATCTGGAGGCGCTCCTGATAGTATACCAAAAAACAGCATTATATTTACAAATATTATAAGCTGAACTGCTGGCTAGTTCTAAATAAATGTGCAGTGATTATGCCAGTGCAGTTACTTGGATTGTATGTTATATAATTTCTTAACATATACATTCCCAGTAGTTTTGTTGTTATTTTAAAGCCTTCACAAACATTCACATTAGAAGCCACTAATTCAAATTATTCCGCTGTCATGAATTAGTGGAACAACTGTCATTTAATTTGGCTTTTAATGATAAACTGCAAATTATGAACAATGATTTCAGGCCCTCCGTTTATTTCTGCTGTCAAACTGGAGATGGTACAACTGATGAAAATGGACATGCACACTTTTCCTTGAATCCATTATGAGTGACTTGGCACACTGATTACATCTGTTTTCTTATGATTTCATTTGTCCAACTGTAATGTATCCCTATAGTACGTTTGCTGTCTTCAATCACAGAATGGTTCTGTATATAGCTGTGCAGCATGGTGCACCTAAGACACTTAAAATGTTCCAGGATGTTTTGACAGCTTTAAACATCAGTCAAACCACCTGACTGACTCCAGAGCCCTTCAATTTCCTGACAGGAAATAGTCTCTTATATAGTTTCAATGACTCTAAAGCTTTAAGCATAACATTCAAGTAACTATAAAACAGCAGCTCAGTGACCTTTCTGTTGAGAGGCTGACTTGTTGGTGGGAAATTGTATGCTCTAGGCTCACATCTGCAAAAGGTCCTCACCTAAACCAGGATTTATTCTGCATGTGCACACACTTCCTGTCCGAGCATTTAGTGCAGCTACATTGATTTGTTCTCCTGCTATGATGTTATTTCAGGGAATTACATTTAATATGCTTTAGTTTTATTTTGTTAAATGCATACCCTGTAAGCCATACATTATTTATGTCCCTGGGTAACAACACAAACCTCACATGAATAAAACATAATCATCTAAACTGTGAAAGAAAGCATAAATACAATTCAAATGTATTCCAGAGCCACTCAACACAATACAGTGTAAAACATCAGTGAGGGGCCTTTTATCTTTACGGGCATTTGATGTTTTTTGCAATGTTTGCAGTCTGAAGATACATTTGACTAAGCTTCAGCATCCAGCAGATGAGTTTTTTTGACCAAAAGGTAGATACTGAAATAGGGCTGTGCGATATGACCAAAATCTCATATCTTTTAGCAGCTGACGGCTCTTTTTTTGCTTCTCATCCATAAACTCTGCATGAACTTTCACGTGATTCTTGCGTAGGTGGTAGAAGAGGTTTGCCGTGTTTGAGTCTGAGGTGGGGACCGGTTTGCGGCATAATTTGCATAGGACAGTTTTCTGGTCCGTGTCAGACTTTTTATAACAAAACCATGTCCATGCTACAGAGGTAGCCCCTTGTTTAGGAACAAGGTCCTCAATTTGTTTTGATTGGTCCTTCTGTTTGGAGCTACCTGGTTCTGCCTCAGCTTCACTGGCCATGTTGTGCCTGCATCCATGTGGTGACTGTAAGCACCATTTATAGTTACATCATGTTTTATTTGGGTTCATTTGTTTGATGCATATTCTAAAATATGATGTTGGAAAATAATGTATATCATTTCACTTTGTTTTGAAAAGTCTCAACAGGATCTTGAGCTTTATTGTGAAAGGTTTATGTGGACAAATAAACAAGCGGACAGCTGAGCCACACGCTGGGTTTACCGCCGTTGTTGCTAACGAAAGTACTGAAAACAGTTGTTTGTCCGTCTGTAGTGTGGTTATTTTAAATATAAGACAAAGAGAGAACTTTAAGAAATTTAAGGTAAACAGTTTATTTTGTGACACCACGAAACAAAACTATAGGGTATAATATGAAACGATTGACGTTTTCATATCATCATCCAATATATATCGTCATATTGAACAGCCCTATACTGGCGTGCCGGTTCATCAAAAATATGACAGATGTTTAGCTAAAGGGGGGCTTTTCAGCCTTTGAGATGGGGCAGTGGGAAGAAGACAGGAAACACGCGTGTCAAAAAGTTGTCTTATCCTCATCATACTCGTGATTTGAGATTAAGTCTGTCTGCTGTGATATCTCTTGTCAGTGGTACGCTAATCCGGACTACAACCTGTTCGGTCCGTACACGGAGCACCGCAAGCTCCATCCTGACCAGCCTTTCTACATCCTTCATCCCAGCTATGTGTGGCAACTCTGGAATGTGATTCAGGGCAACACTGAGGAGGACATCCAACCCAATCCCCCATCATCTGGCTTCATAGGTGAATGCACACTCATGCATGTCATGCATGCATGCATGCAATGGGTGCACATGTGGTGCACATCTGTCCCTTCAGCTGCTTCTTTGTTCTTATCTTTGCATATTGTTGACACGCACACACACACACACACACACACGCTTTTAGCTTTTTTTTTTAAGCTAAAAGCTCTTTTAGAATCACCTTGGTGGAAAACATACCATTTAATTATTGTCAAACTGGCGAAACCTTTTCATAGATTCAACTAAAGAAAAACAAACACACTAGACATTTTTGCAACAGTACTTGATGATGATGTTTGTTTTTCTCTCTCTTTTTTTAATGCTTGGTGATTCATTGGTTGGTGTTAAATAGCTTGCTGCACAAAACAGATTAATGCAACTGTCAGGTACAAGGACTGGTAAAAGCAGACAATGTCCAAATAAAAACTTTTCTGAAAGACCTTCAGAAAACCTGGAAAAACATTGCTCGAGACCACTGTGGAGATTGTGCCTCAAAACATTTGCACAGAAGGGTTTCAAACTGTATAATGTGTGCGTTTTTTTTGTTTGTTTGTTTGTTTTTTGCTGTTCACAAAACTATTTACTAAAGCACGAGTGAGATGCTGAAACCAGACCGCAACAAAAATCTAAGTAGTATTCATCAGGGTTTGTATGGATGCTTGAAATCCTTGAAAATGCTTGAATTATAATGTTGTCTTTTCAAGGTTTGAAAAGTGCTTGGATTTCGGATTTGGTGCTTAAAAGTGCTTGAAACTGTATTTCATTCACCACAAATAATTATCTGATTGAACAGTTTTCTTATCAGAAAGCAAAATTTCTCCTCCTGGGCTGACTCGCACCTGTGCATGTCAGTCCGCCCCCACCCCCAAACAGTCTGTAATGAGTGCACTGACATGCCTGGAGGTTGCCGTTTTAATGAGTGTTTGCTGGAAAACAACAAATACAAATCATGGATAAAACAAGGACCAAATCCACCTGAAAAGTCTTTTCACAATGGGGGAGTTTGCGTAAGTCTTAGTAAATAATCTTTGAGTATGCGAACGTTACACATGCTCATTTTTTAAAATTGTTATTATTATTATTTTGCTAGCTGGCAAACTTGTGGGATAAATGATTGAAATGCACTGAGTGTGATGCAGTACGGCAGTGCTAGTATAGCAGTTAGTTAAGGCATGGTGATTTATATGGAATACGCTGTGAACTTAGCTAACATTACTTAGCACTAGCTGAAATGTGAGTTATTTCCCTCAAGTGAAAGCTTTAAATGTTAGCCCGATGCATAACTAGCCAACTTAAAGCTTTCTGGTTTAAGGCTAAAAGCGAAGTTGTCACCAAGTAATTAGAATTTTGGTTTTATTTTTGTGTATTGCTGCAGCTTTTTCAAGTATTAACTTGGTGCCTTTGGAAACACCTTATTGGGAAATAATGGTAATAAGAGGGGAGTGATCCATATGGGCACAAAGAATAGACACTTTTTTGTGCTATCGAAGTTCCCCGGCTTTCATTCCAAATCTGTTTATCGTGAGCAACTTAAACATTATAAATGGCTTTAAGCTCACACTGAGGCCTGTGGGGCACTATCAGCAACAGAGACAAATAGACACATTTGTGTTTTTTTGTAGAGGAATATTTCATACTTTAAGGCTGCCTGTTTGTTTAAGGGAGAAGAACAAAATATATTATAATGGTACATAATAATATCACAGCTGATAGATTAAATAAATAGATTTTAAGTAGTCTTATATGTCGAATTGAACTGAGTGTGTCATCTGTTCAAAGCCTCTCCCAGTCAGAGCTGTTCTCCATGCCTGTCTTACTGTACACGATGTTATTAGCACAAACACTTTACAGGTGGTAATTTAGGACTTCCAACAATAATACAGACAGCAATGTAGTTAAACATCTTACAGTTAGTTTTTATTTTTGTGTCACATAGTAAAGAAGCATCAATATCTGATGAGAAGGCTTATTAATTTGGCTTTAATGTGTATTATTTTGTGGTGTTTGGTGCAATTTTCTTGTTTTGTGCGCTTGTTGTCTTTTTTTTTTTTCAACAGGAAATGAATATCTCTAACAAGTTGTTTTGTTCACATTTGCACATCTTAATTTTTAAGTGAGATGTGCATTTTGAATTTATACACTATGCATATAAGGCATGGTGCGTGTGGTGTGTTTTTCTATGTTTTAACAAAAGGACATTTAACTCAACCTAAGGTGATTTGTTGTCTTTTTCTCATGGTCTTACTGAGGCGATGCGAAGTGAAACATGCATTCTTTATTTTGTGCTGGAAAAGCTTGAAATTGGACCTTGAAAGTGCTCAAAAAGTGCTTGAATTTGACCATGAAAGAGCTGTATGAACCCTGATTCATGCTGGTGAGCATATATTTGCTGTACAAAGGGAAAAACTTGCAAAAGCTTTGAAATAACCAGTGTAACAGGAA
This sequence comes from Pelvicachromis taeniatus, assembly GCA_015108175.1. Lineage (NCBI taxonomy): Eukaryota > Metazoa > Chordata > Actinopteri > Cichliformes > Cichlidae > Pelvicachromis > Pelvicachromis taeniatus. The sequence continues at coordinate 17,287 of VURO01028502.1, read as the reverse complement.
ACTTGTATTATCAAACATTAGCCAGAAGAAAGCTAGGGTGGACATTTTTTATTGTTTAAAATACATATTACATCACATATATATTCATTACATAGTAAATTAAATATTATATGTTACCCTGTAGCTAACCACAGTCATTTTTTTCTTTTAGTCTGACTGGTTTTGCCTCATATTTACATTTTTTGGAATTAGTATGTCATGCCTCAATAATTAATAATGTGCCTATTAGTACATACATCTGTGTTTTAAATATAGCATCATCTATAAAATATCTAATCAGAATAAACAACATATGAAAAAAAAATAAGTCAAATGAGATACAGCTGACTGCAGAGGATAGCACACGAGCGCAGGGGAGAAACTGGTCACTCTTTGATCTAATTACACTTTTTTTTTTCCAGCTTAATCGAGCAGCTTTGCTTCACCACAACCCAGGAATCCGCGCTTTGCTTTGCCGTGCATCGGGCGACCCACGTTACAGCTGGTTTTCACTTTGATTGCACTTAGTGATAATCTGTAAATCAGTCGCTGATTACACAGCTTAAATAGAAGGCAAAAGAGCTTCACACTGGGGAAATAAAACCCTGCTGAAATGACTGCCTGTATTGAAAATGTCACAATGTTCCTTGGAGGCCTCTGTTGTTTATACTTGTCATGTTACTTTAAATTAGACTGTTTTCCACTCAGCTGAGATTTTGACCTTCAGGGGGAAATAAAAAGCCATCACCCACCTGTTGTTGTTACACGATGTGTTTCTATGATTTGACTCCTTTTTGGTATTAGACATTGGCTTTTTTTCATAAATGATTAAGAAAAACTTATTATTTTTCTGTTCTGTCCTTGTTTGCACCACTTTCATTTGACAAATACACGAGCGCAGGGTTATTAACAAAAAGTTCATTTTGCTTTGTTATGATATTCACAATGTCGCGCCATCCTCCAGCCTAATTTACAATGCGTGATACAAAGTTTCTTTTCAGCAGCAGACATATTTATTAAATCAATTGAATCCAGCAATAAATTACAATTAAACTGGTGACAATAATGTTATTTGTATTAACCAGCATTTCTGAACAGACTACTCTTAAAATGAATTTCATCCAAGTCATAATTACGAACACTATATGACTAAACTAATAACACAGTCCTTTTCCTGCCTTTTTTGAAAACGCTGAGCAGTCAGCTGCATCGCAGGCTGGAAAAAGCCAGCAAACCTCAATCACACATTTTCTGAGGGTGCTGAATGACACTTGTACAAATGCGAGGAGATATCTTAAGACCATTTATGCAAGAAAATGGCTTCACTTCATCAATATTCCCTGCAACTGTATGTCAGCAGGTTGTGGTCAGCACTCTGACCTCACTTATATCCTTTATCTTGAGCAGGTCCTGGTTCGTTATAGTCCCGAGATCTACAAAGGAGTAAAATTCTTATCTCTACTTTTATGTCTTGTGGTTTAAGTAAGGCCAGCTAAATGAAATCAGTTTCACTAAATTTGCGCATTGTGTCCCCTGTATGCCCTTAATTTCCATCAATCATCAGACTGGTATCATTTTTCTGGGGCTGGCTGCACTGAATAATCACTTTGAAACACTGGCCCTTTTATTCTGGAAAGACGGGGAAATTGTACCTATTTAGTTTAACCTACAAAACTGCAAATAAACAGTTTTGTAAGACCAGCTAAATCATAACCAAAGAAGGCACAGCACAAACACAAAAACGAACACAATTCAAATAAACGCCTTCGTGCAGAATAAAACTGAAGTAACACGCATGATAAAGGTTGTAATAAGGATAAGGTTCTGGGGCCTTAACCTTTCGCATTCTTCAATATTTACAATCAAAGCAGCAGGAGGAAAAGCAGAGATGATTACGCCAATCCGCTTGCTGATTCAGCATATATGTAATATATACTGAAATGAATGTAAGACATACTGCTTTAGAAAGTGGTCACTTTCTAAAGCAACAAAAAGACATCAGTTCAGAAACAGACTAAAACATTGAACCCACTAGAGTGACTATGTGCCCTTTATTAAAATTATTTTATCATTTATTATCATATTATTATTATTATTATTAAACCTTTTGGGTTTGTTTGTTTGTTTGTTTGTTTGTTTGTTTGTTTGTTTGTTTGTTTGTTTGTGCATGTATTGAATGGAAAAAGGTTCTTGGTGAATGATAAAACTGACTGATGCCAAACATCATCTGGTTGCATCACATAAGTGTACATGTATGTGTGCGTTTGAACACTTTACATGCATTTCTGTGGCCGTTTAGCACTTTTGGGTTATGTATAGTAAAAAAAATATTATTATTTTTTTAAAGGGCACATCAATGGTTTACAAATAAAGTTTACACATAACAAAAAACACATCTGCTTTCTGAAAGCCTCATACTCTTGTCCACAGTCCACTGGAGTTCAAATTTGGGGCTATTCGTGCTTCATCGTGATTGCGGTGATTCCTGTTTGATAAATGTTGATGATCAGGGGGTGACCTCTGGAGGGTTTGTCTGCTTGGTGTCTGTGGTGCTGTAGCACTGGATGGGAGCTTCAGTGGAGATCTGGGCGGTGCAGGCCACAGTGTTGCTGTAGACGCGGCGGTTAAGGTGGATTACCGTAGTCTTGGAGGGCATCGAGGTGTTGTCCGTCTCCGATGACCAGCGATCGCAACGAAACAGAATCAGGAAACATCTGAAAAACTGAGAGGGAGAGGAAAATAGTGGAATAACTGCACAACTGCAAGCAGGTGAAGATGTTTTACATACAGTAAACTGAACTGAAGCATTTCACACATGTAAGGAAAATAGATATTTGCATAGGGAAGGGTACTGTCTGGATCAGTATGCAGGAGAGTGTATACACAAGGTTCTTCTTTGCACTCTAGGTTGGTGGCAGATTAAAGAGCATTCAGCATTTGCTCTCAGTCTGCTAGATATTTGTGTTTTCCATTGTTTTATGGTCTTGAACAGTTCAGGGCCAGAGTCATATGTCAATGAAATAAGTTGAATAGTGTGTGTAGACTCACCAAAGTAGTTGGATTGCTTTTTAGAAACCACAAATATTTTTCAGCCAACAGCAGAAGCAAAACTGCAAGTAGAAGGCGGCACTTTTGGCTGCTCTCGTAGTTCCCAAAGGATCTCCATGGCGACTGGATCTGCATATTTTGATTTGGCAAAGATTTTTATACCCTTTCATTCCCTTCCTGACAACAACCGCCTTATTTATACAGGCTGGGGACCGGCAGCAGGAGTACACTAGCTTGTAACCCCCTTTGGACAAAAACACTATACCACAGAGCCACAAGAAGGAGAACTTCACTATGATTGAGACCTCATCTATAATTTTAACATTTTCTCCAAGCACTCTCCTTTTTTTGTGAATCTAAGAATCTCAGCTGACAGGGTTGCAGCAAGTTTTTCTCCACAGAGGAAATATTTTCAACTGCACAAATCCGTCTGTACATGGACTCTGACTGTAAATAATTCCTTTTATGTTACCAAATTGAACACGTAGAGATGGTTGGGAAAAGAAAAGGAAGTCCTAATGACCTGCTGTCATTGCAAAGCAAGTTACCTCCAACCCTTGGTGCTGCATTTCACTTTGGAGTGATTGACTTTGGAGTCAATCATGATGGCAGCTCATCTCAGTGCCACAATGCAGTTGGCAGATCTCATGCAGAGTGTCTAATTTCAGCTGCTTTAGAAGGTGTAAAGTTGGTGTGAATATGCAAGAACCCCAATTCCTCTTTGGTCATATTATTCATTGCCTTATGTGTTGTTGTTGGTACCTTACTGTTGGAGGTGGTGCTGCAGCTCTTTGCACAATGGGGGACTGGAGAGGTCAGAGAACATATCACAAGCCATACCACCAAATATAAATGACTGCAGTAGGAATAATTATTCTCTCTGACTATAGAGTCCTTGCTAAAATATATGCGTGAGGTCACTGTTCTTTGTTTTAGCAGGATTTCACAGCGTAAGAAATAAAACGTCCAGAACTTGCTGAAGCAGGCAAAGTCGGAGTCATATATTATTCACAGAGTTATATTTTCTCCTCCCCTCTTTCAGCGCAGCTGAGCGGCATATTCACCTTGCCCAGAGAGAGTCTTTGCTTGTCCTTTGCACATTTTTCAGAAATTTGAGGAGTTTGTGCTAAATTCCTTATCTGAAGACGTATCGGGTGCCCGAAAGGCTCGCGCACCTTTTGATAATCAGATTTTTCGGCCCACGCTGATAGCGACCTTTACAAGAACGGAAAGTATTTACCTTATCTCCCAGCTTTAAGAGTTTCTGTTATGTTAAAGTCACGACGGGTTCGTAATGTCTCTACTCCAGATCCCTGGAGCAGACGAAATGAAATGGATCTCATTAACTTCTCTGTGGCTAAAAGATTAGATTTTGGTTTTACCAGATTGCTCCCAGGTGTGGATGTTTTTTAACAGTGGTCCTGGGGATGAAAAAAGGTACTTCTATTGCCTTAAAGAAGGAAAAAAAAAAAAAGGAACAGCAGCTTTTAGCATTATAGGTTTTATTATTTTCTATATTTACCCTCATCGTATATCTTATTTTTATCCAATCCAATCCAACTTTATTTATAGAGCACATTCAAAACAACATAGTTGGCCAAAGTGATTTCCAATTAAAAAAAAAACAGATAAAAGTTAATAAACAAAGAAAGTTAAATGACACTAAACAAATGAATTAAAAAATGAATAAATAAAAATAAAAATGCATCAGTAAATATTACAATGTGAATAAAATAGACAATAAAATATACAGTAAATAAAATTAACAACGTAAACAGATTAAGATCGACCAAAAGCTGACTAAAAGCTGAGGAGCCAGGCCATTTAAAACTTTAAAAGCAAACAATAACATTTTTAAATGAATTCTGAAATGAACGGGCAACCAGTGTAAAGAGGCAAGAACAGGGGTAATGTGCTCGTGTTTGCGTGTCCCTGTCAGCATTCGGGACCATTTGCAAGTGTGATAGTGAGGCCTGATCAATACCAACATAAAGTGCATTACAATAGTCAAGGCGAGTGGTCACAAATGCATCTAAAACTCTCTCTAAGTCACAAAAAGAGATAAAAGGTTTGACTTGAGAGAGCTGCCTCAGCTGAAAAAAAGCCATTTCTCACCACTGTATTTATGTGTTTGTCCATTTTAAGAGCTGTGTCAATTTTTACTCCAAGGTTTGAAAACAGGATGTGAGAGGACTCAAGTCAGATGGTGGGACACCAGGGCCACTCGGCCCAAATATAATGACCGTCTTCTTTTCATTGAAAATTAACAAGTTCAGAGCCAGCTATGCTCTGATATCCTTAAGACATTTTAAAATAGGCCTGAGGGGGTCATTGTGTTTCAGGGGCAGATAAATCTATGTTCTGTTATTTATGTAGTAATTTGGTTATGTTTGGACCTCAAATGTTTGTCTGAAAAGTTGAACTCAAATTGAGTTGGCACCTATTGTGTGAAAATATTTAATTTCTCCGGTGTGCATTGCAGGTATCCTCCTGATGATGGCGCTGTGCGAGCAGGTACACGTGTATGAGTACATTCCCTCCATGAGGCAGACGGACCTGTGCCACTACCACGAGACCTATTACGACGCTGCGTGCACACTGGGTGCCTACCATCCTCTCCTCTATGAGAAAAGCCTGATCCAGCGGATCAACATGGGCCCCGTGAGTGACCTCAAGAGGAAAGGACGCGTCACTCTTCCAGGCTTCAGCAGCGTGAACTGTGACATCTGATATATGAAGCCTGGCCTCCTGAGCCCGGACGTCTCACACACACACTCACACACGCACACACTTCTGGCCTTTTCAGGCTCACCATGGGAGAGGTGCAATAATGCCCCTATAGACAAGGAGGCTGAAGCTTGCAAGTTTCAAATAAGACCCGTGAAGAGCATAAGCCATAGCCCTCCAGGGACGGATAAACATGGAGGTTTCTGAAAGACCTTGTCTTTATCACAATGGTTTACTTGACCAGAGGCTGGAAATTAGTCTCCAGGGTGGAGGTGGGAATAAAAAAAAAAAAATCAAATTTCTCTCTGCTTTAGCTGAGCCACGTTAGCTGTGGAGCTGACTAGGGTAGCAACTGATCATGTTTTAGATAGGCAAGTGAGTTTTTAATAACTGGCTGTGTTTCCAGTGGTGTAAAATCTGTGTTTCTCAGTGTTATGGATGGTTTTCCACTTTAAGGAAATGTCACTCTTTATAATGGCG
>VURO01028502.1:0-11033 GCA_015108175.1 Pelvicachromis taeniatus | reverse complement strand
GTTTTTTTTTTTTTTTGTGTATTTGTTTTTTTTTATTTGTGTTTTTTTTATTTTTTTTTTTTTTTTTTTTTTTTTTTTTTTAATATATACTGGTCCAAAGGGTTGTGAATAAACAGATCACCCATGTTGAATGTCATGGGTACACACACTCAACATGCTGAAGAATGCAAACTTAAAGAAAGATGGGAGGAGCTGTCAAAGTTGTCATGTTACTGTACATATTCCTGCAAAATCAGCAATTTTGCTTCTTAATGAGGGGTTGATTTCATACTACTGAGCTTATTACTGAATTATTGTTCTGTGCACGCTGACTGATCACCACCAGTTTGTCAGGTTTTGTTTGTTTGTTTGTTGGGTTGGGGGGGGTCATTTGTGTACTTAAATCAGAGTAAACTGGGTGAAAACAGAACAAACAGGTACTCAGAACAGCTGTGACCCTGTGCCTAGCAGTCAGCTGAACACTTTCCTTGGGTTGCCTTGTGACTGTTCAGATACATGCAGTACACACTCTAGCAGGACTGCAGTACCAATCAGTTCGATGTGTGGAGCAGTAGACATTTAAGAAGTGATGAACATCAGGGGATCCTCCGCTCTGCCTCAGCAATCACCAGCCCCTGTTTGTGACGGTCAGTTCACTCTCTATTGAATGTAATTTTAACACTGCGTGTTGTGGCCAAACCCTTGCTGGAGCTCACCTCTGCAGAGTTATTTCTTTATTGCGTAACAGCATGAAGTGCATTCCCTACAACTATAAATGTCTCATATTTTCTGAATCCTCTGATATTAGTCTGTACCTAGCTGCAGCTCAGAGTGGAGACAATTATGAAAGAGGAATTTGGACCTGTACTAACCTCGGATTTACTTTGTCTCCAAGGTAGTGTGGCTTTTATGTTTACAAAGAGACGGTGCCGTGTCTTCAGCGAGCTCGAGGTATTCGGTCTGTGGAAATGAGGGCATCTTTTTCTTTGGGAACGGATTGCACTTGTGCCATTCGTTGTGGTTTGTTGAAAGATATGAAAACACAACAAAAGTTGCTTTAAATTGTATGATGTCGCTCTTCAGTAGAAACACCAGAGTATAGTATCACGTAGACAATAGTGGGTGTTAGTAGGAGCTGGATAATATCTGGAATTTATCAGTACTAAACGTACGGTTTTTGTCCCCCCTCCCAAAAGAAAAATCTCTTTTATGACTCAGACTCTGAGCTAAAGAGATAAACATGAATCCTGATTTTAACCATGTTTAAGACCAGTTATTAGTAGTGTTTTTTGTTTTGTTTTTTTTTTTAAATTGGGCTGTTTATTTTGATATTATGCATTTATGTTTACTATATTTGATAACCAGATGGCAATTCAGTAAATTACATAGATAACAAAAGTACTGCTTCACATAAAGGGAGATTTCTCTAAATCAAGTATTTGCTTATGCTCCCAAGAGCGTTTTCTTGCACTCTTGTAGCTGGCTCAGAAGTTTTATAGAAATATTTTGCTGTTTTGTTGTGGACACATTTTTTTCCAAACCCCCCAAAATACTTGCTTTATATCCAGACAAGTCATTAGATTTTCAGATGAATTAAATTAATACCTGTGACAGGTGTATGTGTAAGTATTTTGCAAAAGTGTAATGCATTACTTTTATTTTTTCAAATCTCAAACTTTACTTTTGTGTTGATGCACACTATTTCCAGTTAAAATGTAACATAAAACCCACATACCTAACAACTACACATGATCACTGGACAGAGGACATAGGTATGATCTTTCTCTTAGAGCCACAAAGCTGACAGCAGAGTTGGTGAATTTCAATCGACACAGCACAAAAAAACGATGTGCCAGTGATTGTTCTGTGGAAACGGGCAACATTTCTTCTTTGCGCGATGCTGCGTGTGTGTTCGTCTGTGCCTGCTAGAAATCGAGCCTTAGTTGCTCCCTCCGGGTCGCCGTTTACGCACCGTTCACCGTTATCTTTGTGTTAGCAGGTTTGCCTTTGCAGGTGCTTGGAGGGGTTTGATTTCGTGTTTGCAGCAGTGGAGCAGCGGTCTCTAGCCTGGCCACAGTTTGCACTTCACCATCACGTCCATGTCCCTTTGTGCAATAATTTGGGAAATCTGTGCACACCTTTACCACTCTGCCATTTTTGTTCCCACACACGAAAAGGCACTTTTGTGGTTTTTGTTGGGTTTCGCCCCTATTTGCTCAGAAAAATGAAGAACGTTTGTAATGTGATTAACAACTTGTTGTTTTACCTGTAATGTTATTACTGAATTAGCTCAGTAATGCCACACATTACAGCAATAGTGACTAATGTGATTACAGTAACGCATTACTTTGTACTCTGCAGTACACCCAATCCTGACTGTAACAGAGGTTTTAAGGAATAGAAGAGGTAGTTTAGATGCTTAATAAAGTACTTGGGATTCATTTGAAACAATGCAGGGTTTTTTTTCAGATCTGCTGTACGTCTTATAATTGCGATAAACGATAAAACGTGCTTGTGATTGTAGCACACTGAAGGTGTGGAAGCCCTGAACGTGTTGTACATGTGCATTTCGAGTAACAAGTTACTTTCTAATGCACAGAGCATGCCAATCAGGAGCAGGGCTAGGTCTTAAACTGTCTGTGCTGTACTGTGATGCAAGTAGGCACCATTGTCTTTAATGTTGTGAAAGGCATTCGTGCTTACAAGGTTTTCTTTTACTGAGGTGATGTTTTGCAGATTTTATTGCATGCTTGTGGATCACATTCATCTGCAGTGCGGCTATCAGCCGTTCCATGGAAGTGCTTGATCAGGTGCAATGCCTTCTGGCTACTTCATCTTTGCATCTTTAATATTGTGCCAAATCCCATCTTTAATTGTGTTTGGGTGGGTTATTCATGGGATGAGGACTCAGACTAACAGTAGGACTTCTTAGGTGCTTCTTTCTGCAAAAGTCGAGCTTAACTGAATTTTCTATTCTTTGTAAGACAGGACATTGTAGTCAAATTTGACATTAATGTTCTTTGGTAGTGAAGTAGTGAGTTGAAAAATATGTTTGAAGACATGCGTGTAACATTTACCACTTCGAGCCTCTTTCTGTCTGCTCTTTACTCTCGAGGCCTATTTTTCATGTCGGGTTTTTAACGAGTGTTGTGGGGATTTCTGCACCACACTGCCTCTGAAGAATTGTTCAACATTTATTCTTTCTATAGCTACCTTTTTGCAGTGTTCTGATGGGGAAGAAGAAAAGGAGTGAGTAATAATAGTGATTGTTCCTTCTCCCTTTTAAGAGCCTTGGGGCGCTCTTGTTGATTTTTTTTTTTCTCTCTTTGGTCAGCGAGTTCTCTTGATATTACACTTGAATTGATATTTAAATCAAGCAGTTTTATGATTTCAGCTGTTGTTTGTCTTTTTTCTACTGTGTAAATAAAGCTGTTGTACATGTACAAGTCTCGATTTCTTAGAATTATAAGTTTTGATTTTAGGTAAGACACGCACACGCACATAATAGCGACTTACCTGTTTGTTCATAAGTATATAGATGAGGGGATTGATGACAGTGCTGCTCTTGGCGAGCAGTGAGGGAACCACGCTGGCCACGGGGCTAATAATGTTGGGCGGGCCAAATGTTGCCATCATTGCCACGACACCATAAGGCATCCAGCACAGCAGGTAGCAGGCTGCAGTGGTCAAAACCATGAACAGAATGTGGTACTCTCTTCTCCGGGCTGCAGTCTTTCGGATCTTGCTAACCTGTGAATAATGGAGCGGGAGAGAGAGGAAAAAGTGTTTCTGGAAAATTTTGATTTGGAGTTCCTGAAGTGTGTCTCGTGTCTAAGTGACTTTAAAATGACTGCTATCGTGCAGTAATCACAAACAAAATGCAGAAGTCGCTCACCTGGCTCATGATTCGTCACAAATCTTAGGTTATTGTATTGTTTCATGTAAAAAAAAATCAAAATGACAACTTTCCTTGTCACTGGATGATTGCATTGCACAAACTAGACTTGAGATTGTCTGAGAAGTCAAGCAGGCTCCAACAGCCAGGATAAAATAATCTTCACCACCAAATGAGTTCAACAGTAGCCAATGTATGACTACACGGTCAGCTGTACTCATGGCTACATAAAGCATGTAAATATATGAATGATTAGCTGATCTGATTCAATTGCTTGCACCAAATCACAACAATAGACGCCTCAAGGAGCTTTATATTGTAAGGTAAAAAACGTTACAGAGAGAAGAGAAAACCCCAACCACCAGTCGATCCCCTACAAGCCAAAACTTGGTGATAGTGGGAAGGATCTGAGTGATCGGAGTAGTAATAATTCTTCAATTTGTGGATGTACCAACAATTGAACCCTCACCATGGCATGAGCCCATGGCATGGGCTAAAAAGGTTTTTTGAGTTTGTTAAAACAAATTAATGTGACTTTTCTTTCTGGAATGTGCAGTATGTGAGAAATTTGCAGTACAACCAAAATACTATTAAAAGTACATCTGGCATAATGATCCTGTGGAAGACTTTAAATCATTCTGTACCAAAGTAGACAGCAATCAAATGATCAAATCCAATTTCCATGCAGTGAACCAAACACACAATAAAAGGTATCAGAGTTTAAATAAACTCCTTTTATGTGCTTATGCACCAGGAAAAAAAAATTAAACCGCTCTGCTGTGACTGGTGGTGCTTTGAATCAAACTAAATTTTTCTCAAGCTTCAATTTAAATGCAATTTGAAGTTCTCTTAACAGCGTTTTTTGGATGTCTTCGTGCACAGATGGTGCTGCTTTAATCTCAGCCCTTCATTCTCTCATCTGTTATGTGGATATATAAAGATGAGATGATGTGAAGCCTGCCCAGCTAAGATCCTCAGTGATCCATGAAGCTAACTAACTCCCAGACGGCCACAGTTTTTAGAAACCTCCAGGGATTTTTATGGGCTCCACCACAGAGAATGATGACATACAGAGCAAAATCAAGAATTGCGGTTACTTGATCAGCAGGATGTCCAATGCACACCCTCCTTTCTTTTGCAATTTTAATACTTCTGTGAATGTTGTAATTTCCCAGAAGCTTATTGATTTGTGTTCATTCACAGGGCAGAGAAGGGAAGCCATTGCAGTGCGCCATTCACATATATATATCAAGCACTGTCAGCCCTACGAATGTGAGGGGAGGGGGAGCTAAAGATGCAATAAAACCATGATATATTGCTCACAGTTGCAGATTCTATAATACTTTATACACTGCATGGGAATCATTCACAATACAATACTTGTCTGAATAATATAAATGACTCTAAAAATACAAAAAGCTCAATATTTATTTGTGATACCTGTGTGTTACCACAGGTAAGTATTCGCGCACCCATACAACTAACTGAATTTACTTCAATGGCCACAGCTGTATGAAATCAAGCACATAGGCATACAGACTGCTTCTCCAAAAAGTTGTGAAACAATGGGTCGCTCTCAGGAGCTCAGTGAATTCCAGCATGGTACCGTCACAGGATGCAACCTGTGCAGCAAATCCAGTTGTGAAATTTCCTCGCTTCTAAATATTGCACAATGAACACATTAAACTCTATGGATTAAGAATGGGATGTCGCTCAAGTTCTTGTCCATGTGAAGGCACACAAGCAAAAGCTTACAGCAATATAGTGTATGTTAATTCTCTTCATTAGTGCAATGATTTTCTTTCACTGTCAGTGCTATCAGGCAATTTTCCACCCGTAAGTTTCAGCTTCACAGCACTTTAGGCTATGAACGGCAGAATTAAAATGATCAACTGTTGCAGAAATCTCCCTCTGTGCCATCTGGGAATCCTTATGCTGCATGGGAGGTGAGTAACCAGCTGAAACGACAAAACGTCACATACAGCGTTTACATCACTTTTTGTCACCTTGCAGCATTAACACAGCAGCGAGTACAAAGCGCCAGTAAAACTGTATGTATGTAATGTAATGAATTACAGTTTTCAGTCAAAGATATGTAAATAAACTGCAGTGTTTGGGATTATGTAATCAACACATAGCTCTCACTAATACATCAATTTGGTAATGTGTCCCAATTTCCAGGTGCAGCCAAGGGACTGGGGGTGTCAGGTTGGTTTCAGGATCTTGTCTCTGCTTTTTGCAGATGATGTTGCTCTGTTGGCTTCACTGAGCGGGAACCTACAGCTTGCACTGGGTTTGCAATTTGAAGTGGCTGCAATGAGAATGACCACTTTTGATTTACCTGCCAATCTACATCCCTACCTTCACCTATTACCACAAGCTGCAAGTAGTGACAGAGAGAGTAAGATGGTGGCTATAAGCAATGGAAATAAGTTGCTCAGCTTTAGAGATAAATTGAACAGCTTGGTCATTCAGGAGGGCACAGAGCCAAGCGGCCACTCCTCCACAACAAAAGAAGCCAATTGAGGTGAGATACCTGACTAGGAGGCCTTCTTCTGGTGAGGTATGTCAGGAGCAGGCTCTAGGGCTGACAGAAACCCTGGAAAGTTTAGATCTCTTAGCTTAGATGGCTAGACAGAGGGAGGGTCAGCATCTCTTCTTAGACTGCTGCTCTCATTACATAAACTCAGAAAATGAATGGATGGACGGATATGTTACAAGTCACAAATCTTTATGTGTATATATTGTAAAGCACCATAATTTTCTTCTAAAACCGTATACATATGCATGGAGATCCCATTGCGTCACCTTATCAGCACCAACACAGAGATGTCTGCTTTAGTTAAGCAGTAAAGCATCAGTCCAAAGTGTATAAAGTTAGATGCAACCTGAACTTATTAGGCTGCAAACTGGTGTCCTGACAAAGGAAGATCAGTGTGTAAAATGTTATAAACTTAACAGCTTGTTTAAAGGTAGTTATCTTTGTAATCCTAAATAATTGTCAATTAGTTCTGCGTTCCACTATATTAAAGCAGCCTAAAACAGACCCAAGAAGATGGTTGAGTGGCTTAGGCTTTGTCTGTGATAACTCTGCTACCCTCCAGTTGGAATTTCAGGAATAAATCGAAAACACCGGGTGTGCAATGACTTTAATTTATTTACCTAAGACAAGTGGAGTGACTCACTTAAAAATAGAAAAACTCAACCAATCACTACCTTATACGCTTTATGATGGATGAGGGTGTTTGCTGAAAACACATCAGCACTATAAAGTTCAGCTCTATAATTTCTTGCTCTCCTTGAAGCAGAATCGACTTACACAGTTTGGATAAAAACATTTTGTTGTGTGCAGTCTCTCAGTTGTTTTGAAGGCTACAAATACAGAATAACAATTTTCTTTATTTAAAAGGTATATGCTGCATCGATTTCCATCATAAAGTGCTCTCCCTCCTTTATCGTGACTGATGGAAGCAGCAGCCGCTTGTGCAGCATTTCCAAACCAGTTCAATCACCGTATTTCCAAAAAAGTGCACTGCACGAGTACAAAAGTTATTGTAGGGTCTTACCTTCTCTTTTTTTTTTAAATGTGTACTGCTGTTTTGCATTAAAATCAGCTTGGCTTTAAGAACTTTTCTCTATTCAGTCTCACCAAAGAAAGTGTGATTGGTTGACTGATTCCCCACAAACCATATGTTAAGTTTCTTTGCTTTTATTTTTATTTAAATAAGCAGGAGGCATGAATATATTGAAACTCATTAGTAAGCTCATTATAAAGATCTGTTTTTCTATGAATATGACTGTGGTGGAAACATATCTTCTAGCAGGACTGCTCTTTTCCATTAGCTGAGTGGAGTAGCTTTAACTTTGATGAGATAGACTGTCAACCAAATCTGACATTTACTGCTGATGTATTTAGCCAGAAAATTCTCCAATCAAACTTCGTTGTGGCTTTGCAGAACATCTCATTGATGTCAGATCATGTCATCTGTCAGATTTTATAACTTCTGTCTGTGAGATGTCTCAGATGGATGTCAGCATTTTAAATAGGACTGACAGAAAGATGTTTACTCTTACAATGCGATACCACATGACTAGAACAAATGGGAAAGACTAAATGTTTTCAGGTGTATTATAGATTTTCAGCTATCAAGTTTCATGCAAATATATCAATGTGCAGTAAAATTCAGATGAGCTTTGTTTGTGTTTTTTCCCCTTAGCAACACTGCTTTATCGTAAATTTGCTAGGAATTTATACTGTTCAGAAAAACTAAACAGTTTTGATGACGGTTAAAGACATCAGCTGGCTTTTATTTTCTTTCTTCTTTTTTTGAAGTCAGCTAAAAAAAAAGATGGGCCAATCTGAATATTTGATGGTTGATTACAACAACTTTATTGACCTTACATGCATTTCCAGCTTGGGAAATTTATTTGTGAAAATGGCCCTGTTGGGCCACGACAGATTAGGTAGCGACATCGTCGTATTTCCTTAGAGAAAAACTTAAGTTGATAACGCTACAAAAACTTATGATGATACAGTCAAAAGCTAAAAGTTCAAAATCTATTCAGTTGTCCAGTGCACTAAACCAACCCCTTCCTCTGGAGTTTTATCTTAGCAGAGATCTGTTCATCTGAAGCTCTGACTTTTTGTCACCTTTGTCATTTATTAAAAAGCAGAAAAGCTCTTTTCGACCATGTTCGCAGTGTTTGGTGTTGAAAGGTGCAAGATCAGTCTAAGCAATTTGACACCTGATTCCTAAAAGAAAAAAACAGCATAGACATTTACATGTATGCAGTTAATGTGTGACTAAGTGTCAGTGTCTGACAGCTAGTGTGGGTACCTGTTTGACTGCCCAAAGCAATCTGCTGTAGCAGTAGATCATCACTGTGACAGGCAGACCCAAGCAGAAAATGAAGAGGCAGATGATGTAGGCGTGTGATTGGGCAGTGTTAGCAGTCCAGGACACGGAACAGCTTGTTCCAGCCCCCTCTAGGCCATAGCTGCTCCAGCCCAGTAGGGGAGGCACTGTCCAGAACAAGGAGTAAAGCCAAGAGCCCCCAACGGCTATTAGGGGTTTACGGTAGTCTGGCCCTTGCTTGTTGTAAACAGTCAGAGTGCTGTAGCGGTCGTAGGAGAGGATGACCAGAGAGATCAGCGAAACGATACCTGAGAAAGACAGATGTGGAGGTGTGAGGCAGTGCGGTAGGCTGTAACTGGCTCAAGAGGACAATAAACATTTATACAGTTTAGAATGAAATAAACTGTAACAACAGACAATCATAAGAGTACAGAAAACAATATTATATGATCTCATGGAACAGTTTAGTTTAAAATGCTGATTGTTCTTGAAAAAACACTTATAAAAAGTGAGGAAATGTTAAAAGTGATTGCAAGGTACATGAATTTTTGAGTCGATAAACTTCCACCATAATCAAAAAGCCAACAGCATGGTACTCGTGGGAAATTCGGGAGAGTACCAAATCAATAGCTTTAATCGATTCAGGATCAGGTCTTCACAAAATATTGTGCCGCCATATAAAAAAAAAAAGATTTAAAGATTTAATTAAAAACAAACAAAATGTTCACTACAATCAGTGAGAAACAGATGTTCACCTCATTTTGCTTCAAACGCACTTCAGTGAAACTGAAATTTAGAAATCTGTGTGAATGAATCTCAGTCACAGCGACTCATCGTGTCTGATCTTAATACCCGCAGTCAGTCGGGATTTAGACACTGTGCTAATGGATTGTCACAACAAGTGATTCAACAAACAGCCACCTTCATTGTACTAATTAATTAAAAACATGTCATTGAGGTGTACCAAAGACTGTGCACCTCTTCATTTAACATCCTCACTGAGTAATTAATTACATTTGGATGATCACTGTCAAATATAAAGCCCCACCTTGTGTTCTTCTAAACCTTGCCATTTTATAATACTTTACTACTAATAATTTTTGTGACCACACTGACTTGTCTGTAGAGACAGTAGAAATTTAAGAAGTGTAACAGGAATGACTGCTTGGCCACATTGAGTCCATGTCCACAGCACAATATAATTGATGCTTAATTACTAAATTACTTTTGTTTCCCATGTATTATCTTCTTAGAATGGTTGTACCAGAAAGCGAGAGGAACCTGAGGCTATGACTATTGATACTGTGTACAAGTCCTGCCTCTGCCCTAAACATGACCAGCATCCAGTGCTTCTCAGACATAAGAAAAAATCCCCTCAATAATCCATCAGAAATGCTACCAGGTCATTTAATTTGACCTTTATGAGAAAAAACATAACCGAGAACTCAAGCTGTCTGCAGCTTGGTGGTAAAATTGGTGTCTTTCCTGAAAAGCTAAGGAATCACCCTCTGTTTAAAGTGTAATGCTTTCCAGCATCATGATGTTTTTTTTCTGTGTAGCAAAGTCACCATCCCATAAATATTAATTTCAGTTCAATCTGTCAGTGCTTTTGTGGTGGAGTATTTTTCCTCTAAACTAATTCATTTACCTCCTTTCCATAATTTCCTTAGGGATTAATAAAGTATTCTGATTCTGATTCTTTAACCATGACTGATTGGATTTAGCGTCCTGTACATACTGCACTTCACTGCTTTACACACAGTGCACACATGAAGAATTAGACATTTGGATGGGATGTCTGATGTGTGATGTGTTTGTATTTGACAAAGTAGTTAGATTAAGTGAATGTTAACACAATTTCGTAGAGCATCAATGCGCCTTCAAACAGCCCTGACCATTGTTGGGATTTATTATCGTATAATAGATTTATGTTAACCATATAGTTCTATAATCAACATGCATGTAGGCCCTTATGTGTGGGTAAAGTTAAGAGAGCATAGATAGCTTAATTCTACCATGCTTAGTTCATTAAGTGACACAGTAATGCAGTAGAATAGTATATATGATGTTTAGAGTAGTTTTCATTTGACATCAGTCTGTTGTGTTATCATTTGTAAGTAGGTCATAGGTAACATGGAGTAAGATGCTTAAAAGAACAAAATGTACAGAGAGATGTTTTGAACTGTGTGCTCTGTGTTCCAGACTTTGCAGTCAGGCGAGTTGACCTCGGCTCACCCCCTGTGCATCGTATGTTTCGAGAAAATAGCACTGTACAAGTAAAACAACAGGAAATTCAAATCATA
>VURO01028500.1:12671-25171 GCA_015108175.1 Pelvicachromis taeniatus | reverse complement strand
CAACATTTAATGCAATTAATATTTTATCAACAGTAATTAAAGAAAGTATTTACACAATTTAATTAATTTTCACACATTAAATCTCCCTCAAAAATGTAACAATAATAATCTGATTAGCATTTTTTAAATCATCATAGCTTGTCAAAATATCAACTAAAGCAGATAAGTGGGCAATTAAAAACAGCTCAGTCTGGTAATTACAATGCTTTTGACTGTGTGCAGGATAAATGACTCCTACACGCTTTGAACACTGGCAAGAACTGAAAAATATGAGTATATAGTCTTAAAAAAAACCAACACTATAAAGGTCAAAGGTGAACTTATTCCATTCGGTGTGTAAATAAGTCTATGGTCGAAAAAAGACACATGGAAAGTTTGAACTTATTTTTATGAGAAATTCGCTTTAAAATTGCTTTTTAATGCACTTTAAAAGACAGATGTATCGGGATGGTAGGAGCATGTGTTTCTTACTGTCGCGGTCTGGCGGATGCAGACCGTGTGGTGAGGAGGTGGACCCAAAAATGCGGACAAAAAGGGAGCGTGGACAAGACTGATAACAAAAGCGAGCCGTTTATTGGCTGATAAAAAGGTGTACAAAACAAAAGGCAAACGCATACAGGGAAGAACTAACTAAACTAAACTGGGAGAAACTAAATGCTGATCACTAACAGAAAGAACAAAACTTGAATATAGCAAAACCTGGACAAGGAAACATGGCGAGGAAGACGGAGCATAGATAACAGACGACCTGACAAGAATTTAATGACAACCACAGACTTACACAGAGGATAACGAGAGGGATGGGGAACAGGCGTGAACACAGCAGGGACAAATCAGGACTAACGAGACATGGGAAGCAAGACTCGAAACATTGACATAAGACAAGACCTTCTTTACAAGAAGTAAAACAGGAAACATGAGGAAACATGAGGGCAAGGGACCTGAGACAATACACAAAAATGCCAACAACTCAAAACGCTGGGTACCCGACCCAGGACCATGACACCTTTAACAGGAAGTAACCTCAACCAGAACCAGACTCAGGAAGGGGCAGCTATCCATGAGCAGAAACCTTGACCAATGTAACTGCCATTGTGTGTTAAAGAGAATTAAACTAAAACAACAACAAGAAGAAGGAGAAAACGTACAAACTGTTCCCAGAAAAAAAAGCAACTAACACAACAGCTGTGTCCCAAAACCTCTGCCACAGCCGACGTGGGCCGCAGCTGACGTGGGCCGCAGCTGACGTGGGCCGCAGCCGACGTGGGCCGCAGCCGACGTGGGCCGCAGCCGACGTGGGCTGCGTCGGCCGGAAGTGCAAGGCTTGAGAAATGTGACGGTCTAGCCTTCAGATTTGCGTCACCAGCTGTTCCCGCCCTTACGGCTTTGACGTTTATTCGGCTCAGTGCGCCGACATTTTTGGAGACATCTGTTAAGTAAGTAAGTAAAGTTTATTTATTAAGTGCTTTTCGCAGACAAGTAGCCACAAAGCGCTGTACACAAAGATTAAAATAAACTGTGCACTAAATAGCAAAACATCCACAATATACACAATATAGAGGTTAAATAAAATAAAAGTGTAAAAGTATAAAAAAGCAGTGATCAACAGAAGGCTTGTTTAAACAGTAAAATTTTTAACTGCTTTTTGAAGGATTCCACAGACTCAACCAAACGTAGCTGAAGGGAAAACTGTTCACTGCCACGGATTGAAAGGCTCGGTCCCCTTTACCCACCAAGCTCGACTGCTGACCGCGGGGGTCTGAAAACGATGTGCCGGCTCACTAGAGCCGGCGCTGTTTTCGCCGACTCTAGTGAGCCTTGACGACCCGCTCAGCGATCGAGCTGGTGGGTAACAGACGTCTCCGAAAATGTCGGAGCACTTTTGCAAACATGTGATGTCCTGATAAACCGAGCAGATATTTGAAGTTTACACAGCTACATTCTCGCATGAAAATATCTTAAAAGTTTATTTTGTGACCCAGAAAGAGTAATAAGAGTAATATTAAAACGGAGTAGCTGCCGCCATTGCTGAGAAACTGGAATTGGTGGGGCCGCGCTATGAATTCTGGGATATGTTGGGCCACTTAGGATACACCAGACCCATCCTACAAATTCAGGGAAATGTGTTTCCTCTTCCCTCATCACCTCCTGTGTGTATTTAGTCTGTGTTTTCTTTGTCCGGTCGTCTGTTTTCCTTCCACCTCGTCACGTTTCCAGTTCATGTTTTTGCTCCTTCTCAAAATTGTGTTCTTGTCATTCCTAATTATTCCCAGTTTAAGTTACTTTTAGTTCTTGCCCCCTGTTCGCCTTGCTTTCTTTTTGTGTTCATGTTCTTCAGCCAAATAAACGGCTCGCTTTTTGTTAACTTTAGTTTTCTCCCGTGTCTGCTTTGGGTCCGTCCCTTAAACACACCGGCCGTTACAAAGAGAACGGCTAGGAGTAAAGATGAAGCTTTCAAACCTAAGAACACTATACCAATTGTCAAGAATGGTGGAGGTAGCTTCATGCTTGGGTGCTGCTTTTCTGTCAGTGGCACTGGTACGTTGCACAAAGCGCGTGGAATAATGAGGAAGGAGGACGACATCTACGTTTTCCTATTTCACCTTCAACACTTGGACTATTGAACCATATATTTAACCTGTTTGTATATGTTGACACCATGTAGATTAGAGAAAAACAGTCATCAAGATGTATGTATAAAATACATATAAGTATAACATAACTGCTTAAAACTTTAGTTTTACAACTTAACTTTGTAACTCTACTACAGGCTGCGCAGTATTGTCAAATAACAAACCTGAAAAATCTTTTCTACCTGGGATGTTGCATCTTGGGTCGAGCTTTTAACCACTTAAGTCCTCCTTTATCACCATGTAACCCGCCTTTATCACCATGTAACCCGCCTTTATCACCATGTAACCCGCCTTTATCACCATGTAACCCGCCTTTATCACCATGTAACCCGCCGGTCATTTCCATCCAACCTTTTGCTCTCCTGTCATATGAAGCACAGCTATCGAGGGCTACAGTGACTCTCAGTGGTTTACTTTTGGGTCGCACTTCACCAGCTGCTAGTATCTCTGCCTAGAGTGCTTTCATAGCCTGATTGTACTCAACAGTTTGGAACAATTATTATATTTCATGCATATTTTGCAAAGTACTGTGTTCTGTCAGTGGTTCTTTGTATGTAGCTCCCTTTTCATGCACTACATTGTCATCAGAGGAGCACACTCAGATCTTGCTCGTAGACACGTCTGGGTTTGTTTCATTGTAGCGCACGCGAGGGAACATAAATGCAAGGTGTCGCTATATCAAAGATATCACTATATGACACTTTTATATAATGCCACAATGCACACTGGTATTCTCATGGCTATGATATGGCACAGCACTAACACACAACCTAAAACTGCTCTAAAGAAGATCTCAAAGACGAGCGTGCTTCGTACTTGCTGCCGCCCCCCCACACAGCTGCAAAATGTGCAGTAGGTTTTATGTATGGACTCATAGGGCAACCACTAATAAAGCAAAAGCGGATATTCAGCTCTCATAATTCACCCGCTGTGGTGCATGCCTGCCAAGCAACTGGAGACAGTTGAGTAAAAGCAGAGCAGATGATAAATAGTTGTCTATGCACACAGACCGCCCATAATATGCTGTGACAGCGTTCGCCATTGTGCTCTGTGAGTGTACCTTGGAATGTACATACTGTATGCGATCACTGGAATATTCACTAAAACAAATGCATGTTTTATATGCAAAAATGCACTCAAGTTTCCCTCATTATACCATTATTCAGTATGTTTTGCAGCAGAAGCTACATTACAGCTGAAATCCATTTACATGCATTTACTCTGAGGTCTGAAAGAACAGCATCTCATGAAGATGGTTCATTGACCCCATGCAAAAAAAAAAAAACGTTATGAGTTGAACTGGCAAAACGCACCATTCCTAATAAAACAATAATGTTACACCTGTGTCATCTAACTGCGTGACAAGATCCTATCGTCGTGAAGATCCAAAGTTTCTGAATACTCTGTACATTGGACAATGTCACGAGGACCCAATCTGCACATTAAGAGGAAAATGAGATGGTCTTTGCAAAGGTGAGGGTGGAAGCATAAAAACACAACATGATACCTGTGAAGCTGAACCAAAGTAGCCAGATTAAGTCCATCCTAAGTGTGTGTTTGTGTATGTTTTAGGATGTAAG
The DNA here is from genome assembly GCA_015108175.1 of Pelvicachromis taeniatus. Classification (NCBI taxonomy): domain Eukaryota; kingdom Metazoa; phylum Chordata; class Actinopteri; order Cichliformes; family Cichlidae; genus Pelvicachromis; species Pelvicachromis taeniatus. The sequence goes on along the minus strand of VURO01028500.1, from coordinate 20,958 downwards.
GAGCTGTTTTGGGAGCTCTCACTGTAGTATGCGTTAATCCGTTTATTACACGTCTCAAAGTGATATTCACAGTGCTCTGCTCAGCACAAGGCCTCTAGCGCAGATTATGCCCGCTCCACAAACACAAAAAAACATCAATAATGCACAGGCACACACGCTCGAGAGTCAGTTTCTGATATACAAAACCACACTGACACACTTCCTCTCCCTTTTCACACGCATACTCACATTAAGCAGCACATTAAGGCTGGATACCCAACATGCTGTCAAAGCTAAAGTCGTTCTGCTGCTAACGATCCATTACACACTCCACATATCCGACAGCGAGAGGCATTGATGGAGTACCAAAAAAAAAAGAGGGATTACCCCCTGTCGTGGCCACAGGAATGGTAGCCGAGTGTGAGAAAGTGTAAGGGGTGAGACTCTAAGGTGGTCATGGTGAAAAGACACAAACACACAGCGTGAAAACAGGACGTACGACACGTCGCTGTCTGATTCGCACACTGGAGAAACTCACATTCGCCTTTCAGGAAATCAACATCATTTGAACATTTGAACAACTGCCAAAGCATTTCCAGGTCAGCTAACAACAACAACAGATACCCCCTTTATGATAAGCTCATCCTTCACGTGGTCCTCGCACAAATACAATTAAAATGCACGCGTGTAATCAATGTTGTTACAAACCGTATGGAAGAGGGATTCCTGCACTGGTCCTGACTTGCACTGTGTTCAGTGCCAGCACCTGGAGTGCCTGCTAGGGAGGGAAACATTTAAGGATTAATGCTTAAATTAAAATCCCTCTTGTATTTTATAATGCATTCAAACACTCACAGTATTATTTTCTATCATAACGATCTATAAAATGATATACTGATCACAGATAGCTGTACCATGTAGATACGATTGCATAAATGAAGGTTTTCGGTCTGTCCTCTCGGCCATGAGTCTTAGCTCCTGCTCCAGACTGCTCAGGGCATGTGCGGTTAAATCGGTCTCCAGGTCAGGGTCCTCACAGCCCATCTGGTCCACATTACAGATCTCCATGATCTCTGCTTGGGACAATGGACGAAATACTGGCGAGAACTCTGAGTCCACTGTGGGAATAAAGAGACGGCAAGAAAAAGGAGGGGACGAGGAATGAGAGGTTTGGCGACGGACAGTGTGAAAAGAGTTAATGCGTACTTGCCAGACGGCCTGAAAGCAGATATGGAATAAAAGCCAAACAGGGAAATGGGTAGAGAAACGCATAAGCTGTGTATAAGGAAGGATGGAACGATGGACACGAGGCTACACAGTAAAAGGTATTTTCTGAAAACAGCTACACAGCGAGTGAGTGTAAGAAGTAGATAAGAACAGGTGTAGAGGACGAATGGAGAAGGTAAGAAGAAGATGGTATGTTGCTCAGGATTGAAGAAAAAAGGGTCGATCACGACTGTCAGTGGAATGAGTGGTGTCTCATCCCACTCCTGTGTGAGCCACATCAAATTGAATCAGATTGAACATCCATCTCCACCTGCTCACTGTAAATTACATTGAGGCCCCCACTGAGAAGCTATGATAGTGTGGGTGTGTATGTGTGTGTGCAGCACACTGATTCCTCATGCTGCGTGCTGTCTAACCAGTTTCAGCTTCAGTGTTAAATCTTTCAGTCTTTCAATCTTCCATTGTCTCCTCACCTCGCCCTCCCTCCACCCACTCTCAGTGTCTGCCTCTGTCTTTCAACTGGCACAGAACCTCCACTTAGTGCTTCACAACCACCTGCACTGTCAAACTAAGCAGCATGGGAAGAATGATGCATGCAGGGGAGTGCTTCTAACACATGTGGACACACACACACACACACTTCTACACCTGATTTATTTCCATTTTAAAGCAGATGGCGCGCACATATTTGGATTTCTGCTACTGATAAATCTCTGTTGCCAGATTTAAAATGTATGAAGTGTAAAATGAAGAAGACTAAACTTTGATATCACTCACGCGTTCCTTTGGAAGGTCAGCTTTGAATTATCCCTGTATGTTGGATATGTTAATAGCCTTAAGACAAATTGAGATGTAATACCGAACACATGCATCTTTTTCATGGGATATATTATTATAATTGTACTGTAGGTGTAACTGCTGTATGGAACACACTGCAGTAAAGTATGGAGGGGGGAAAAAAATGAAACCAAATGCTGTGAACTTTAAAAAGAGTTCCCCACGTACAAACATGCTCAGGGGCACAGTGCTATTTTAAAACATTAATTAATGGCACAAGGGAGCCAAAGCACAGATGTTTTGGCGAGAAGCCTTCTTCTGTGTACTGACAGCACATTGGAGCGGCACGCTGACAACACAGCACAAGGAAGCACTCAGAGAGGGAACTCGCCGAAACACCAGTGCTTAGGTTCCCTTGAGAATTAAAAATAGAGAAAAAATGCTGCACACTCATTTTGATACAATAGTTAAATATGTTTAAAAGTTTTTTTTATTTCTTTTTTTAACTAATATACTCCTCGAACTTAAGTGGAAGCCTTCAATCTGACAAGACCGTAAGTTGAGTGTAGATGCTCTTGGATAAGATTCATTTACAGAACATGTTTAAATAGTTTGACAACATGGAAAGAATTGAGTGAGGCAAAAAATACAGAGAACTGATCAACACAATCCACCGAATAAAACCATTTACTCTCTGGAATTTCAGGTTTCTGTGTGTGCAAATATGAATCAGCACACAGAGATGAGTCCACTGTTTCCTGTGTCTGTGTGGAAGAGATGAAAGGATGTATTCCTGGACCAACTCTTGGTCCTCCATGTGTGTGTGTGTTCAGTATAAGTGGATAAAATAAGTGTGTCTGTTCTAGGGCTGGGACAACGCGAAATACGTCGACATAACAAATTTGCGTCGATGCGTCGTCACTTTAAAAAGAAACACATGGCGGCAGCGAGTAGCGGTAACATGTTGACTTAAACCACGCCCCCCGAACACGCAGTTCTACAGTATGGGGATATTTTAACCGAAAAGGAAGCGATTCAGTCTTTGCCGGCTTTGTAAGGTGGAAATGGCCGATCATAAAACGACCAACTTTTTTACTAACACTGGTTTTTACCCTTTAATTCATCCAGACACCCCCCACGTAGACACACACTCAGAGATGAACACCCAACCTCCGTAAATGCAAAACTCATTTAAGCTGCTTAGCAGTAACATATATCATTAGATTCATCGATGCATCGAAACATTCATCACTAGATTCATCGATTAGGAAAATAATCATTTTGCCCAGCATAGTCTGTTCACAACCAGCACAAACAGTGAAATAGTGTTTCTATATGCAGAGATATAGTGTGCACAATAGAACTCTGTGTGTGAACTATGTACCTGAACATGTTCACAGACACACACAAAAAAAAAAATACACACGCGCAGTCGTGACAGCACAAATAAACTTCCATTCACCAGCTGTTCCCAGTTCATCTGCTGATACTTCTCCTGTCCTGGATGAGTGAATCTGAATTCCAGTTGGCTGCCTGTGGTCGTCCTTCATCACACCGAAAACCAGGTGTTCCTCATTTAAAGCTCTGAAGCTGCCGCTTAACCCATAACTTTCTAACCCTCAATGAGTGAAAGGAAGAGTTAAAGACGGGTCATAGCAAACCTCACCCAGAGCAGCTCTGCATATACCGGATTCAGGAAAGCAGGGCAGGGGGGGATTGTATCAAATTACTGGCAGTGTATGTGTAAAAAAAAAAAATCATCTCAACACTTTCACATTCTGATATTGTCCTTTACATGCTTTTAAAAGGATATCTGGATCCAAGATATACGAAATACAAAGAGACAGATCGTTCGCTGTCACACTGCTATCAGTTGGACATATAGCGAGCGATTGGAAACTGCAATGGATTTTCTTTGCTAAGTCTAGTTTGTGACCTTTCTACAGCAGTACCACATGGAGAAACATTTTGGCTATGACTGAGTATGAATGCAGCAGACTATAAAACAAAACACAATTTTTTTTTTTCATTTTTCTTTAATAATTGAAGAAAAACTTTTTTTTTTTTACACTGTATCTGTGAAGCATAATAGTTCGTTAAATGTGGTATTTCAAAGGTACTTATTAATAATAGTTTTAGTTAGATTTTTATGAGGTGTTGTTCCACAAATACCGTATAGCTTCCAATAGTAGCCCCGGCGCTTATTAAAAAAAATTATCCGGCCGGCCCGGTGTTTAAAAGAGACCGGCGGTTGTTTAAGAACGTCTATTTGTCGTGACATGTTTTCAAACCGGCGTTTATTAGAAACGGGAGTCAATAAAGAGACAGGCCACTACTAGAAGATATACGGTACTGTGGCATACACACAAATGAGCCCCTTCAAAGGCTTCTGCAGATTTAAATACTCATTCAAGCTAACAGAGCACTGACAAAACGAGGTAAAAAGAAAACACACACACACACACACGGTTGTAAGGAGATAACATCATCTATTAGCCTGTGTGACTTATATAGATTAATTCAAGTAAATTAATTTGATAAAATAATCCATTTGTCTATTTAACAGCAGTAACTGTACTAAACAAATATTGCTTAACAAGCTGCTCAACCAGTCCTGACAGCTGCAATGCAATTACTGCTGTTTTCAGCTCTCTCTCCTGTGGTCAGCTAATTAATTATTTGATTAATACTACTGACTGGAGAACGTACTTACTACTCAAAATCAGCTGAAAATAAACAAGAGGGAAAGGGCGAGCAGTCGCATAACAGTTTGTCATCTCTAAAGAAAATGGAAAAGGCTGACGCTTGTTTGGAAAACACACATTTAAAGGCACCACTGTGTGTGTGTGTGTGTGTGTGTGTGTGTGTGTGTGTGTGTGTGTGTGTGTGTGTGTGTGTGTGTGTGTGTGTGTGTGTGTGTGTCATTATCCTTCCTATTTGCCTGCCTGACTCTCTCTGTCTTTCCTTTTGTTGGATTCGATGCACATTTTGACAGAAACTGCACACTAACAACCTAATTTTCTGACTGATGAGGTGACAGGGAGTACGGAAAAAGCGACAGCAGGGTGAAACTGTAGAGCAGCAGACATATAAAACCTGTTGGATTGCAGTCTTGCCAAAGAAAAAAAAAACGGAGGAAGATAAAAACAGAATAGACAGATGGAAGGATGGAAGGACATAAATGAGTGTGAAGTGCTGTCAAGGTGATATTCCTCCTTTCTAACCTTTCTCTCTCATTAACTTTGGAGGTTTAACGATGGCGGCAGAGACAGTGCGGGATTTGACGAGAGGTTGGCTGCATGGTGCGAGGAGGCTAGCGGTGCCCTTGTGGGAGTCGCTCACTGTCAAGCCTATTCACTTAACGCAGGCTCGACAGTGAAACTGCAGAGAGCCGGCCGTTTACGCTTCATGAAGGAAAATGTTGATGGGGTCATTCTGGGATACGCAAACAATGCTTGCTGAAAAACACTGACTCCTGTTTGAAATGCATGAGTGCAACGTGTGCTAAGAACTATGTGATGAATTATTAAAGAACGTTCAAATACTGTATGTGGCTGCTAGACTTCCACATGTTCTGATGTTCTGTGTGGGGGGGCGTAAACACACATCTGGTATACACATTATTAGTGTTGACGCAGTTTAAATGTCCATGCTGGGATCACAAATAGAATATTAATGTTACACTCTGAAGGCAGTTTTCTCAGTGGCTACAGCATCGTCTACCACCTGCAGTTAATGTGCAACATTTTAGAGGCATTCTGCTACAGAAGGGAAGGTGAAACAAACAAGAAACTCCAAAAGCAGCAGACAAAAGTCCACATCTTCTCTCAAAGGTTAACGACATCATATTAGCGACATGAATTACAATTGCATACAAACCTCAGTGCATACCATGACTGTGCAACCATAACTAGTTAGCTACAATATTAAAACCACCTGAGTAATACTCAGTAGATTGTCTCGGTTCCACCAAAACACCTCTGTCCCATTAAGGGGAGGTCTTGGGGTATCCGGCACAGTCTTGCATCGTTACACTGGCAGACAGTTAATTGGACCCTCTGGGTTGTGCTTTGATGCCTCTGTTGGTGTAGGATCTGATCGATCAATGCCATGGCCATTTTACTGTGTTCCCTGAGTGATTGTGGGACACTTTTTCTAGTATGATCAGCCACATTGTCCTGCTGGAGCCCAATGATGTTGTGTATGGATGTCATTGTGAGGGGCCCAACAAGGCTTAGGTGGGTGGGATACATGTTACAGTAACAACTACATGAATAGCCAGACCCAGAGAACCCCAGCGGAAAAACATGGTCCAAAAAAATGCAAGAGATTATCACTCTACTTGTCAGTAGTTTAAATGTTGTGGCTGATATGTGTATTAGAAAAGGATTAGAGCAGGGGTCTCGAACTCCAGTCGTCGAGGGTCGCCGTCCTGCAACTTTTCCATGTGTCCCTGCTGCTACACACCTGAATACAATTAGTAGGTCATTAGCAAGAGCGAGTAAATGTAAGTGTTTGTAAAAATGTACTTCTAAAAGTACTTTTATAGCACCGTGTTCATTCACTCATGAGCTGCTGTAACATGAATCAAATGGCTGAACTGCCACCTCAGCATGCAGTCAAGTCTTGCTAATGACCTACTAATTGTATTCAGGTGTGTTGCAACAGGGACACATTGAAAAGTTGCAGGACAGCGGACGTCCAGGACTGGCGTTTGAGACCCCTGGATTAGACACTTTCATTTGGTTGTAACATCATCACGATGCACTACTTTTATAGCTTTTTGTGTGTAAACGTTCCATCGTAAACTAAAGTGAAATGTGTGTGATGCATCAAGGATGAAGGCTTTATTACTACTTTGTGACTTGTGAGTCTTTGTGATGAAATATGGACATTTTAAGCAGGTACAATTAGGCGCGAGCCAGTGTTTTTCTAAAGTTAAAGGAAAGCGAGGAGCTAAATATAGGTAGAAAGAAGCGTACAGGTTTCAAAGCATTTGAAAGCAAAGGCCTAAACACACTCGCATGCAACACAAAACAAAACGGCATCTCAGGAAAGCTCCCTTTGGACCCACCAGCAGTAAATTATCAGCGCTGTCCCCAATCTCCCGTTTTTCACCAAGCAGCCAGCACTCCTCTGGGTTTAAAACTCATTTTCGTGTGTCTTGTAAGCTCTACATTTTTACATATTTGTTCTAAATCCTATTATGAGGCCTTAGTGACATGAATAACGCTCGCAAATTGGAAAGTATCTCCAGGCAAGAGCTGGACACAGAGGTAATCTTCACAATCTAATCTCATGAAGCACAATAGCAGCAACCACACGTTCTGATGTCGTTTAAAGGAAAACAGGATGGCAATTGAAGAAATTGAAGCATAAAATCTCAAGCACACTATCCATGCACATTCCCTTTTTAACCTACCTGTTGGGTCTGAATCACGCAGTGGAGACTGGCATGTTTGAAACGGGTCACAGTGTGCATGTTCTGGTGTCTTTGGTTGACCGGCAATCGCTTCCAAACCTAGAGGCGAAAACCCATGCAGATCACAGAACCGCTCTGATGCAGACCCAGCAGTCTGGTTGTGCATTACCTGAGGGTATACGCAAACAGATGGAGGAACACAGGAGAAGGGGGGGGTGGAAGGAGGAAGTGAAGGAAATGAAAACAATGAGAAAAAACAGGTCATGTTAGGATGTGGTAGTGAGCTGATACACGCAGAGACGTGGAAATAACGTACAGTGGAATAAAAGCTTGCTCTTAAAGCCGTCTGTGAATACAGTCCTTCTCGAATCAATCCAAAAAGACAAACTGAAAGGGTCAAACAATATGAATTTTACTTCAAGCTAGGTAAGCGTGTTAAATGTGCAAATACATATAAATAAGCTAGTGTCTTCTACCGGTGCCTCTCTCATCCAAACTTGATGAATTGATTTTTAATTAACCCCTGGAGCTGGGGGGAGCATCTCGCAATAGTGCGGTGGGTTTGCTGCCGTCCCTTTGCAAGTGTCGTCCTGTGAGACCGAAGGAAATGTGGAAGCTCTGTTTAGTTAAGATTAGATCTGATGCATTAGCATGCTAGCCTTGCAAGACATTGCAGATGGGCTGGGAGAGTATAGAAAGAAAGGCATGTGGGAATAGTGCCACACAGAGCAAGAAATGAGCAAGGATGGAGAATGACAAGAGGAAGGCAGGGTAAAAGAAAGGAGAGGTAACACAACACAAAGAAACAGCAAGAGACCAAATACAATGACGCTGTGCTGCAAAAAAAAAGAAGGGGGGGGGGGGGGGGGGAGGAAAGGATCT
>VURO01028500.1:0-12651 GCA_015108175.1 Pelvicachromis taeniatus | reverse complement strand
AAATAGGGGGGGGTGAAAAAAAAAAAAAGGGGGGGGGGGGGGGGGGGGCACTTGAGATCTCTTTGTGCAGACCAATAGCTCCTCATAACAAGAAGGATGATGACTAGCTGCGTGAACTATAAAACTAGCCAACTGTTAGTAAAGTTAAAAGAAAAGGGCAGAAGGAAAAGAAAGAATTGCACAAAGGAACGAGAGAGAAAGAGTGAAACAACTACACAAAGAGACGGGTCCAAAGAGAGGGAGCGAGAAGAAGACAGAAATACCGTCTAATCATTTTATGAGCAGTTTGATTCAGGTCCAGAGGCCACAGATAACCACCATCTTTACAATCATGAGCCTCATTTTATTCCAGCTTTTTAATAAAGCACTACCCTCCTTATTTTTTTCCATTCCTCTGTCACAGTATAAAGGATTCATACCATTAAATGGCTGATAAGTCATTTGGGACCATTCAAGCACTGCCTTTTTAATCCACTCCGTTACTCTTCTCTTCCCTCAATGGTTTGCACCTTTAACACCACAGCTTTAGATGTCTCTGAGCTATAGATGAATAATGTAAAGTAATTAGTGTGATACAAATGTTATCTAATAGATCAGGTCAGCTACAATAAGAAACTCTAACTGTATGTCGCTGAAGCCTTCTCATTCAATGCAGCGATTATGTCTAGTGTAATGAACTTCAAAAACTTTTATTACTTAGCTTCGAGATATTTCTCCGATAAAGTTCAGTGTGGATGACTACAATGACTCATTTGTTAATTCAATCAGTTATTTGTCAGCAATGAACCACTTATGTGAAGCAAAGGAGGTTATACAAGATCACTCATTTCATGCAGTACAAATGAAATGAGTGAAAAAAAATCTGCGTGCAGCTGAAAATGGGAGATTTCCACCTCTGAGTCAAAAACTTCTCGCTTAATATTTCGGCTGAGAAACGTCTCAGTTAAGGTCATTATTGGACAATTTAAATGAGTCACACAGAAACAATGGCTGCAAATAGAATGGTTAAAAGGTTAGTAGGTTAAGGTTCAAGTTACACCAGGATAAAGACAAATCTCTTTTGTATTCATTCCTGATTGTCGATTTGGCAGCCACTTACAAAGTTCAGCTATTTGCAATTTGCATAATATTCCCTCATTAGGAGAAGACTGTGATTCAGAGAAAATAATGCAGTGACAGCTCTGTAATCCAAGGCTCCCTCTTTCAAGAACCAAAAGCAACTGGGAATGCAGTAATATGTTACCATGGATAGTTCTGGCAGCTCTTCTGACTTATCAGTCTGCAAATCTTTTGTTGTTTCTGTCTCTGCAGCAACAAAGGGATCTTGTAGATGAGATATGACAGGATTCTCTTCTCTGGAGCTCCCTCTCATTAAACGCCCTTGCATCTGTGAATCCTCATCTGAAGTATCTTCTTCAAGTGGATCCAGACCCAGGCTATCACTGGACATATCATCGCCACTGTCTTCAGGAGAAAATCCAGGAATACATGTTTAGAGAATGAAAGGTTTATTTTAAGTTATGATTACAATAAGCTGATTGTTGTTTCGTGGACTACGATTGTTGACTTTGATCTAAAATGCTACCACTTTATCATTATTACAGAATTATTGTCATCCAAACAATGTTGGACTAACAACTGTTTATTATGACTCAAACCACTGCAGCAAAAATTTCATCTCTATGGTGCAAGGAACACTACAGCAGTCCTTTGACATGGTGCTGCTATGCCATGTTTTAAGGGCGCTCATAGTCTTTACATATGCATTAGTTTTGCATTTCTATGGGTCACATGAACATATGTCACGTTATGTTGCAGTGACAGCAGCATGCATGAGTGCCTCCCAGCTGCTGCACTTGAACTGCACTTTGTTCGATGCAGCAGGAAAGTTGGCTTTGTATGGTGCAAACCATAGAAAAGAATGGGTCTCAGAACACAAGGGTGCCAATGTCATGTTGCATATGAAAGGGCCTTAAAGCTTTAATAAGCTGATGAAGCAAGTTTTTAGAGTTACACCAGCTGAGAAGCTACAGTAAGTGGCAGAAGTCTTTTAGTCATTTTTTTCTGAAGAAAACTGCCCTTAGCAAAACATAACCATTACATACACACTCAGTAATGTGTGCGCACAAAGACCCAAAGTAAATGATTTACTTCTGAGCTGTGTAGATACTCCTACACAGCTCAAAATACTCATTTGAGCATAAATCTTTGGGTGTTCAGTTATAATAGTTAATTGGTTAGTAGTAGTAGTAAATGTGTAGTGATATTCAGATAAATGCACATGACAAATAAAGTCTGTTCCTATCTTTCCAGCCGTTTGTTGTGGGCATTCATCTGTACACGTGTATGACACTAACTTTGAAGTTCACTGAACGTACTCTAAGAGGGAAGGGCAATACTCTGCTGTGTAATTACCTTCCTGTCGGCTCTAGCTTTATGTCAGGTATTTACTTAAAAACTAAACTTTAATCAATACTAATAAAAAGAAAAAGAACACTTTTTATGGCTGGATCTAAATTGGCTTTGACAGCCCGGTGGAATAAAAGAAAGCCATTACTGCTTAGATCCACAAGCAGTTTATTCATATAAACTGCCTGACCAGTGAGAATTGTGTTCAAACTGTGGCATGACAAAGTGTTCTATTAGGAATCGCTTTACTGCAAAGACCTGTGCTTCCCCATCCATAAACATGGACGTTCCTTTCTCCTATTTGTAATCCAAATTTGACTCCCCAGACATTATTGTCTGGTCTCGAGAAATCTCAGCAAATGCCTTGAAATGCAAAATGTATCAAATCAATTTGTGAGAAATAGACTTCATAACAGAAGTATTCTCTATGTACAAATTGCAGCTATGCAGTGGAAAGGATGGAAGAATATTTAGGAAGGGGGGCATATAGAGAATACATTTGCCTTTGCACCCAGGCAGACTTTAAACTGTAGATGTAACCAACTACTAACAGAAATATCAGACCATGTTATTATTACTTGCTCGAAATAGTTTCTAACCTCTATTACTCAGTTATTTGGGAAGTATTTGTTACGCATGCCCTTTAACTCTGCTTTTCAACCTTGTTAGCGAGTGACCTTGTACCAAACCCTCCTTTGCCATTAAAGCTGAGGTGGAAATGTCATATCACATGATCTGACAGCTGATAATTGTATGAGGTGTAAATTGGCAATGCTTCTTCACAAGATAAAGTAACATTTAATCTCTCATCTCATTCGCATTTTGTTAGAGTGACTCAACAGTAGATCTGTAGTTAAAGCTAAACTGAATAGTTTAGCTTTAACTACAGCATTGCAGAGTTTGTCAAGTAAATTTATAGCTGACAGAATAAGAACTATAGAAAAACAAAACTGACATGACACGATAAGCATGTGCGAGAACTGAAGATGAGTTGAAACCACACAAAGATTGTTTTCGCCAACTGTTTTCTTTGACAGTCACAAAACGCTTTCATCAGTCATAATTTGAGTCCGTTTATTTGTAACAAAGATTTCTAACAATGTATTGTAATCATACAAAAGTAGTTTAAACTCAGACCACCATTAACTAATAAATAGTTAATTTAGCACCCATTAACAAGACTTTTATTACGAGAACAAAGTAAATATTGTGCCTAATTGTCATCATCAGTACTCCCATAGGCGCCATCATACTTCCGGTATCTGTGTTTGGCTTTGCCGCTGTCGGCTCTAGTTTGTCTCGCTCTGCTCTCCCTTTGTGTCAGAGATGTGTTAGCTGCCTTAGTCGATGATCGCCTGACGCCGTTATCTATTCGATCCTCTATGATGGGTCTGGATACCTCATCCTCCTGCGATGGTATTTTCCATCCTCCGCTGCCGGTGTTTGGATCTTCAGGCGTCGCCAACGGTACCTTTCTGGGTCCACGCAAATTGCGGAGGAGAGGAAAAAGTCTAGCTGGGCCTGGACCTATGAGACTGTGCTACCTCAGGAGTGTCCATCCAGACTTTCTGGTTGTTTGGCCTTCAATCCCCGTGGTGAGTGGAACTTACAAGCGTCGCGGATCAAATCCTCAGTTTCGACGCCCTCTAAATCGGCCCACTTCTGTAAATAATCTGACTTCTACCTCGCTGAGCATGGCGCTTTTTAATGCCCGATCAATGACAAATAAAACGTTCTTGTTGAACGATTTTATTTCTTCCAAAAAACTGGACTTCTTTCATTTTACACAGCATGTGTCTGGTCCCACACACACCAAAGGACACACACTGGTCCTTGTTTTTACCTTAGGTTTAAACATTGATTTTATTTGTTTTGAGGACATTTTTATTTCGGATCATCACTGTATTCTTTTTAACTTCTCTTTCCATCTGTCCCTCTCTCCTGCTCGACAGGTGGTCAGCTCTGGCATCTTAAACTCTGGTTTTTTTTATTTAGTTTTACCTTCCTATAACAATGTTGATTTACTGACAAATCTTTTTAATAATCACTGTCTTTCTATTTTAGACAATGTTTGTCCTGTCCAAACCAGACTAGCTCCTGTTTCAAAGTTGTCCCCCTGGATAAATGACAGCATTCGCTGTTTAAAGTGTTCCTGTCATAAAGTTGAGCGTTTATGGAGGAAAACCTGTTTGCATGTCCATGTCTTTCATTTAAAGGACCTTTTAGGTTCATTTCACACTTCAGTTCGAAATGCAAGGGCTGAATATTTCTCAAACTTAGTTTCAAAGAGCAGAGGTAACCCCAAGGTGTTATCACCATTAGTGATATTGTTGCTCCTGCTCCATCTGCTGTCCCAGTTTCATCAAATGAAGATTGTGAACATTTCCTCTTTCTTCGTTGAAAAAGTTAGCAATGTGAGGAACAACATCTGTCCTTCTGTGTCTCTGTTGTCTGCCCCAACTCAAGCTAGGCCTGTTATTTTACAAAGATTTTTACCAGTGTCCTTACCTCAGCGGGTCAAATTAGTTGATTCGATGTATCTCTTGATATTTTACCTGGACGTGTTTAAAATTGTTTTTCAGTCTATCGGTCCCTGTATGCTTACAATTGTCAATACTTCATTGATTTCTGGTCACGTCCCTGTTTATTGTAAGAATGCTGTGATTCACCCACTGTTAAAAAAATCCAAGCTTGATGCTTCTCTGCTTAGCAGTTAGAGACCAATTTCAAAACTACCATTCATTGCTAATGTTTTAGAGAAGGTTGTGGCTAAGCAGCTGATAGCTGTTCTGGATGAACACAACATTCTGGGTAAATTCCAGTCTGGCTTTCGTAGAGCTCACTCTACTGAAACTGCTCTTCTTAGAGTCTCTAGCGACATCATGATGAGATGTGATGCTGGAGAATGCTGTTTTGCTGATGTTAGACCTGACCTCTGCCTTTGGCACTGTCGACTATCACATTTTGCTTGATAGGTTGAGACACTGGGTGGGTATGTCTGGGTCAGCTTGGGATTGGTTCGCATCTTATTTGTGTGAACGATCCTTTTATGTGGCTACTTCTAAGTACAGGTCCTCTTCTACTTCTCTCGCATATGGTGTGCCGCAAGGTTCCGTTTTGGGACCTTTATTGTTTTTGTTGTATTTACTCCCTCTTCAGCACCTTCTGAGCACTTTTATGGGCAATTCTCATCACTGCTATGCAGATAATATCTTTCCAAGATCTTTCCAAGCTACAGATTTTGCATAAGTGCTTTGACTACATTAGAGGTTGGATGGCTGACAACTTTCTACAAGGAAAAAACCGAAGTCCTTGTTTATGCTCCTGATAAATTTGCGCCCAAGGTTATGGAAAAACTAGGTCCTCTTGCAACATTTGTCAAATCTTCTATCAGGAGTCTTGGTGCTACTTTTGACTCAGCTCTGACTTTGGACACTCATGTTAAATCCCTGATTCGTTCCTGTTTTTATCATTTAAGAAACATTGCTAAGCTGAGTCCCATTGTGTCATGCTCAGAACTGGAAATTCTCATTCATGCTTTTGTGTCATCACGTTTGGACTACTGTAATTCTTTGTTCACTTGTTTATGTAACGCCTTCTTGGATCGCATGCAGGTTGTTCAGAACGCTGCTGCAAAGCTTCTGACCAAGTCCTCCAAGTACTCTCATGTCACACCTATATTGAGTTTGAGATCTGTGGATTCAGTGGTCTCTTTTATAAAACAGCTAAAAACTCATCTTTTTAAACTTGCTTTTGGTTAATTTTGCTTTTATGTTTTAGCGTCTGTGAAGTACTTTGTGATTTTATCTTGATAGGTGCTATATAAATAAAATTTTACTTTACTTTTTACTTTACCCACAGGCACACACAAAGATAAATACCAGAGTGGGGACATTGCTGCACTTTACTTAAGTACTGATAACTTCTCTTCTTCATCCATTTTAACAACAAAAACATTATTTTGGGTGACTTTTGAGAGAGGCGATGATGGGATGTTACATCCCGTGAGGCTGTGGGAGTGTGGTGTTGCTCTCTCTCTCCGCCTCTTGCTCCGCCCCTCTGTCTCTCTTTCACTATGCCCTCTCTCTAGGGCGCAGCTGCTGCTCATTTTCCCTCGTTTGACACCTGGATCCAGTCAGCAATCACCTTGCAGAGGTTGCAAAAGTGGAAGAAGAACCACATGGTGTGGGTTGGCATGTCTGTGACTTTGCACTGCTCTTTAGGTAATAGAGAGGGCCTATAGAGTGGTCATCTTTGCTGTATTGTGGAGTTATGGGAGCGGTGGGGAGATTAACTGCTTCTAGGTGTGGGCCTGTGGGTCTTGGCAGCAGCAAGGTGCGCTGCTGTTGGTGATTGGGGCGGGCCTGTGGGCCTCGGGTGTGCCTTTTTACTTTGTCTTTGTGGTTGTGGCCTTATTCCTTTTTGTTCCTATGGATAACATGGCATTGCCGTCTGTTTGTGTTAAGATTATTCATAATAAAACCTCAATATATGTACCATACTCCTGTTTGGCTTCCTTTTTATTCTTTCCTGGTCTTATTTGTTACGGTTTCCCACACCTTCCCTAGACCTCACTTGTGGGGACGTAACAATGTGGGGGCTCTTCCGGGATTATGAATGAAAGGAACTGAGACAGCGATTGAGATTTAGTGTTTGTATGTTGTTTTTGGGTCGCTTGTTTAGTTCTAGTGTATTTGGGACGCTCTCCCCTGTGCCTAGCTGCAAGCTTTTCTTTCAGGCACTCGGTTTTTATTTAGCCTTTATTTTCTGAGTAATCCCGGGTGGGCATTAGTTCCCTGTCAGGGGTAGGCTATTCAGTGCTTTGAGCACTTGATGGTTTGCCTTTAAAGTTGCCTCGAGCCTGGTACACTCCAGAAGCTAGGTAGGCTAGCATTTGAGTAGGTTGGTCTGGGGAGAGGTACAGTGGTATTTTTTGGTTAAATCCCGTGCATATATATTTTTTCGCCCGTCTTTGATGTGCTTGTGAGAGTTGGTTCAATTTTATTGTTATTGTTAGCCCTAGGGTAGCTGGCCTGTGTGTTATTGGCCTCGTTTTCAGTTTTTAATGGCTACCTTTGATATTGCTGAGTTTACAGTGAACCCGTCGGTTGCCCAGCTGGATGCCTATAGGAAAAAGGATTTGCATGAAGTGGCATCATTTTATGGGATGGGTGTCTACACAGTTCTCCAGTCTCCACGGCCAGCAACACAAGGAATTTGTCCCCAGGCTGAAATTGTCTTTTCACTGCTTTCTTATCAAACCTCTTCATTTTATCCTGGGACACACAGAGAGCCTCTTTTGCTAACGAAGTAGCACGCTGCCACCTGTACTTGCACATTTTTACAAAATTCACAATGTCCATTTGTATCCTGATGTGACTGAGCTGACTCCGTTTCAACACACTTAAAAACTGGAGCGTCCTCAAATGTTTGAGTTGACCTATATGTAGAGTGTTCAACTAAAAGGGTTGCATCAAATAAAGATAACTGATAGGGTTTCTGAAGCCACAGCAGTTATTTGTGATTGAGCTGGTGAGTGTGTTGTAGTCTTAGGGGACAAAGGCAACTGGAGTTGATTACCTGATAGAAGAGATTCTGGGTAACATAAGAAATGCTGGGATTCCTTTGGGGACATCAGATTGCTTCTTGGTGATTCACAAATCTTTGGGGAGGAAATTGGCTCTACAAATAACCGGGAAGATTGGGGTTGATCTGGCAAGAGAGCTGAGTCCGAGCATTTCTCTAATGGGGCCGGATGGTTCACTTTGGGCAATAAGGTTGAGTCAGTGGAGCTGGATGATGAAACTGTGAAAGTAGACCTAAGGGGAAATGATATGGATGGAGGAGGGGGGAGATGCTCTTCTGAGATTGGTGAACTGCTCCTAGTCGTAACTGAAACATCAGCTGAAGATTTGGGGTTTTTTTGTGGTAACAAGGAGATATGTTGTGGTGCTCCACAGTCAGGTGTTGATTGGGGAGAATCGCGAGGTGACTTTGCAGGTGATGTCTTGATTGACGACTCTGAAGCTGTTGGATTCTCAGCAGTGGGGCGTGTTGACAGAATGCTTTTAGATAAATATGCTGTGTAAAAAGATACAAATAACATTAAGTGCATTGGTTGCTTTTGTAAGCATGAGTTCAGATAAATCTCTCATAAGCATGTCTTAAAGAAAAAAAGTTGAAGGATTTTCAGACAGACCAACATCACTTTATACTTGAATGCAGAGCACCAGTCACTTTTCTTGTTCTCCTTACTTCACTAGATCAGCGTATTAATATTTATGCCCCACTTCCAAAGTGCACAAGTCTGAACTGCAGCAGTCACATCAATGGACATACACACACAAAGAAACACCTGAGAAAACAGAATTCCAATAATCTCCACAGGCTTTTGGCTGATATGGACAAAGTTTTTAACAAGAGAGGCCCTGTCCACATCCAGGAGCGTGGGGAAAATGTGGAGAAGGTTTGCAGAGAGAGAAAGGGTATTGCAGACAGCAGCGGGCCACGCACATGACAATATGAGGGAATATACAGGAGGCTGTGAAAAACCTCAGCGCAGTTTTGAAACAGATGTCCTTTTTTCGCCTCTGCCATCACAGCCACACTGCAACACAACAGAGTGTTACTGCAATCCCCTACTGCCTAATGCCTGGGGAATTGCAGATGTACTATGTTTTCCTTTCTATGTATGTATGTCAGAACTGAATAAAGTGAGAAATAATAAGGTAAAAGTGACCTACATCTAAAAGAAAAATTGCTGGCTTCTGCAGTCTGTTACAGATTAAAACAGCATGTCATTCCCTCTTTCCCTGTAAAGTAGGCAGCTCACGTTTAACTGAGGGTCCTGCTTGTGATGTCTGAGGATTAGATGGTTTGAGCTTCTGAGCTACTCTGGACTGTAGTGGTGCAACAGGAGAAGAAGAGCTGATTCTTAAGGATCCCTCGTTTGGTAGGGCTGTTTTGGGCACCACCGAGTTTCCTTTCTGTGACATCCACTCGACAGTGGGGACCCTGAGAGGAGAATAGAGACTTTTGTGAATCTATGTCCATTTTTAAAAGTCAGACACAAACGACACTCATATGTTTTAATGATTAAATTAATTAACATTTTTGCAAAAACCTTAACCGACCTTGCTCCAGTGTTTCCTGTTAAATATCGTGCAAAGACATTCATGCTTGTAAATAAACAGTAAAGGCCTTTACACACCGGACGTTTAAAATCTGTGTAAATATTTAGTGTGTTAAATGCAGCTGTTCACAGCGAACACATAAATTCACTGGACGAATGTTATGTTTTTGGATTTTTCTGATCCACATAAACAGATGTGACCAATCAGACCACTGAATTTGGCAACAAGTGAACTTGTAACTCAAAACGCACAACAGTACTGCATATACAATGATGTAAAAATAATAAAAATTTACCTCAGACACACACCTAGACATGCTCCAAGTCAATGGGCTCTCTTAAATGCTTTCGCTGCCTCAGAACTGCTCCCAACTCTGCTAACAAGAGTTTAAACTTCACCACTGACATCCTGAAAATCCTGAATGTGCCAGTGATACAGCTTCAACTCCTGGATCAAACCATGAAATTCTGCCTGCTGCTGCCTTCTCCTGAGAACTGTCTGAACCCAGTGTCTCTTCTTCTTCCTTTTCTAGAAACATCAGGACCATCGCATGATGTCATTTTGATTTTTTCCGTGTGTTGTTTGAGGACGAGTTTGCTGTAAAAACTTGCTATAAAGACGCTTTCCGTGTACATACATATTACACGGCTCCAGAAAGTTACAAACTTTGTGTTGTAACGACCTTTACTGTCACAATCTTTGATGACTGCTATCAGCTTCCTCAACATTTTCACTTTTAGCCATCGAAACAATTCTTCTGTACTACAATGTAATTAATAAACATTTACAACATTTTATAAAAAAAAACTACTTGCAAGTTCACAACTAACCGACCACTTTACAAAACAATTAGTAAGTTTAATGAACTATTATTTATTACTGATGGCTCCAGTAGAGAGTTACATTTTCAGTTTTTCTTTGAGGCTTACTCGCTGCTGTTGTCTGCTTTCTTTTCAACAACGCCGATCCTCCTCATGTCTCTGCTTGTCTGTGGACAACAAATGAGATCAGTGTTGTGACACATGATTTAGACAGGGGAAAAAAGGGAAGGAACAAATATGTTAGTGTTGTAAAGTCAAGCGTGCAGGTGTTAAGCTTTTGTCTTTATTTTCCCGTGTTTGCTATGTGTAGACATGTGGTCACTGAGGGGAAAGCCTTTAAAATAAACTACTTTAGTTATTCTCACCTCATCCAGGACTTCAATGCGAAGGCATGACTCAGGTGAAGTAACCCGTGGCTCAGGCCCACCCATGCTGACGGGGACAGCAAACAGTGATGCACAGTAGTGGTGAAATTCCTCCTCCTCAGCTATGCACACACACACAACCAAAAGAAAACAAAAAGAGACAAAGCTATGCTTTTTGAAATGTTGATGGTGAAGAATCAGCAGCTTTTCTTTTTGTTTTGTTACAGCTTTCACTTTCTACTTATAAAACTACTTCTAGATTAAAAAATTTAGGGACAAACAAATAAATAAGGGGGATTTTTTTCTGTGCTAGTAGAATTCTAGTCACTTTTAAAGATATCCAATTTGTGCAAGCCATTTATCATTCACCATTTACACCGACGGAATTTACTAGTAGACATACAGATTATCTTCAGCATCAGTTACAGAGCAGGCCAACAACTCAACTCCCAGGTTAACTCTCAGTTTTTGGCAGTTAGACAGCTTGTCTCCTAAACTTTGGCTTTGGCAGCCATGCAAGTGAGTTAGTGAATGGCTAACGATAGATACAAAATGTTCTTGCTGTCAACTGCAAAGAGCAGAAAATACCTGATTGTCTGATTTTGGCAGAGTGACTACAACCATAAACATATAGCCGTAGTCATAAAGAAGTACCATCAGCAACATGTTGATGAACGTGCCATGATAACCCGATACCAGCATTTCTTTCCTCCTCTCTTCCTACATGTATAGGAGGCCACAGTGACACAGGTGAACACTGAGGTTTTCCTATGTTGCTGACACAGCAGGAGCTGAGTAATGCTCTCACTGCTAAGGAAACTACTTTCCCATTCAAAAAATTACAACAGACATTTGTAATGGTCTACTATCTCTGGAACAAGTTTTAATGTCAAGTAAATATTACAGACTATTACAGTTTATATGGCTATTTATGCAACATACAAAACAGTATACCATGCTGTTATCCTATCGCGATCAACACAATTTGGCACATGAATACACATGAAATTTCCTTCTCTATCAGTTAATTTGCCAGTCTTTCACTCTCGCTAATGATGCTGTTCTGCCTTCTTCTTCTCTCCCTCACTTACAATCCTTCTATCACATCACCACATGGGTTTGACAGCTCACGAAAATGAGAATTTAAAAGAAGGGGGCGCTCCCAACATGCTGCCAGAAAACATCTTTCATTATTCATGGACACACACAATGCCCTCCCTTTTATATTCAAAGACAGGAGAGGAGGAGAGATTCTGCAACCTGTTGTAATTTGCATGCATTAGAAAAGTTTGAAGCAGGTGGAAGGAATAGTTTATCAGCTGCTAAACAGCTCGACATTTCCACAAAAACAAAAACAAAAAAAGGAAAAACAATGCTGTCTTCCTCACATCTGCATATAACCAAAACAAAGTATCAATTATTAAATTGTGAGCAGAGAAATGAAAGCTGTAGTATGAATAACTGTTTTTAAAATAGAAGAAGGAGTTCGAATATAATTAGCACTTAACTGATTTGAGAGTATGGAAATGATGAATGAATAATAAGATGTTTGACTCTCCATTACAAGCATCAGGTAAGAGCTGTAAATAAATGTGCGAGTCCAAGTCTATCAATATTTAAGTGTAGCTCTGTACCATTTCCTACAACAGTGTATCAAAACAAAATAAAGTTTACATACCGTATATCTTCCATTAGTGGCCTGTCTCTTTTAAATGTCGGTTTCTAATAAACGCCGGTTTGAAAACATGTCACGACAAATAGACGCCAGTCTCCAATAGTAGCCGGGCAACCTTCGACCCGGAAGTCCCTCTGCACTGTCTTCTTCTTCTTCTTTTTAAATGTTATTGGCGGTTGGCAAACAACTGAATGGTGCATTACCCCCACCAACTGATATAGAGTGTGACTGGAACGTCGCTCAAAAAA
>VURO01028495.1:14261-28060 GCA_015108175.1 Pelvicachromis taeniatus | reverse complement strand
GTGTAAAATACTGGAATGATTAACAACAGCCACATCCACCCATAGAGTTCTACATAAAATGTAGCAGTACTTTCAGTTCTCGTCACACGGTCCTTATGGTCATCAAAAACATCTTCAGCTTTACCAGAATTAATTTTTGTCTGTTGTCCCAAAGACATATATTTCAATTTATTATAATGATATTATAAATGACCACTCAAATAAAAAAAATAACCTTTAAACATTATAGCAGTGTTAATGTTTTTTTTTTATTTTTGACTGCTGCTCAGACAGCTCTAGACCTCAACTTGAAATCGAGAAAAATTTATTAGGCAATATATCTGTCTTCTGATATTAAAACCATCAAGCAATTAACCAAGTTACACAGCACCTTAAGCACAAAGTCAGCAGCTGCAGTGATTTATTACGACAGAAATAATCTCCAGTTTGGTCTGTTAGATTCTGCATTTTTTGGGGGAAATTCTTGACATGAAATATTTTGGGAATGCTTGATCTATATTCTACAGAGGGAAGAAGGCAAGGTGGTGAAGTGACAGCTAAAGCAGTCCTGTGTGTGATCAGGGGTGAGCTCCCCTGGTGAGATTCCTCACCCCTGTAGCGTGAACAATCCTCAGACGTGATCTGCCAGGCTAACCGGCTTGCATAAATAAAATCGGTTATCTCCCCATCCCTTTGCTTCTCTGTCCGCACTCGGGCTGTATTTAATCACACGGGGGCCGATGCAATAGGGCCGTTTTTCTGCTGGAATAATCAAAGAGCCTCCATGTGTCCTGGTCATATGTATTAATCCTGCCTTCCTATGGTTGGCCTTATCAGCTCCCAAAGCCTACCTCTCATGGGATCTGGGCCGCTGTCTCAGTGCCCTCTAATCTGCCCTGAGAAATTGTTAACAGGATGTAAATGCGTCCAGGGATGATATATGGCTTCGTGTATAACATACATGTTATTGTTAAGCATTTTGCATGCAAGCCCTGAGATTATGCACACAGAATAGAAGAGATGGTATTGATTGATGGAATAACAAATGTCGAATATCGTTTTAGATGCAAATGATCAAACAGGGTTATGGGAGTAATCTTTCTTTTTCTTTTTTTTTTTGTTTAGCATTTTATGGATATAGACAAGGATGAAATAGTGAAGGGATTGGAGGACATCTCAGGCAACCATTTTAATTTAATAGAATGAACTTTACATAGTGGAATAAGTAAGGAAAATCTTGCCATTGCGATTATTTAATTATTTTATAGGTTTCACTGTAGCTAGTTGAAAATTTGGATTTTCTTGAACACACTAAAAAAACTAAAAATCTCACAGGTACAATGTGAGTCATGTTTCATTTTTTGAAACATCATAAGGTGTCAACTGCAATTAGTGTCTGAGACAGTGAAGGAATACATGTTTTGGGTTTTTGTCACCGATCCAGAAATTTATTCACGGCTTCTATACTGTGTTTGAATTTTTTATTTTTTTTTGCAAAAACATCATCCTGTCATTTTCAGTCAGAGCCTGTTTTGAGTCAAAGTCAACTTTCTGATGCATTTATATTTTGATGTATACTGTTTCATCTTTATTCTGTCAGCAGGAAGGGCGTATTGCTGATGAGCATTGGAAATATTCATACAAGCCTGTCAAGAACCGCATTTTTAAAAACATCAATAAAGCATATAGCAGCGTATATGCTGTCAACTGTAAGAAATATACTGTATGTTATCAAGACTCATAGTTATCTACTTTCCCAAAAAAAAGAGAGAAAATCACTGATTCACTTTGATGAGAAAAATATTCATTAATCTACATCCTCCAATCATGAATCTCCTCAGTTTTGTTATCTTTTACTTTTCTTTTTCTCCAGTGCTCAGGCTACAGAAAGTGTTTGTTGTCACTTCCTGTCAAGGTTCGTTAGGACTCAGCATCAGTTCCGATGGACAGGAAGCTGTGTGATTTTTCTGTAGTACAATAATTAGACCCCCCTCCCCCTTTTTTTCCCATCCAGAAACTGCGATGCAAAGCATCTCAAATTACTGTCTGCTATGATTAAAGACGGCTTATTATCTGTGGCTAGTCCCCGTCTGATTCAAGCCCCCATAGAGAAATGAGAGCAACCCAAAGAGAAAGCACAATTGTCCTTGTCACCCAAAGGAGAATCTGCCTTTTTGTATCTCAGGTCCTTCCCACTCTACAACTGGATGCTCAATTTCAAAGATTAGCTCAAAGCATAAGCTTTTCTGAAGTTAAATCAAACACTTTAATGATTTACAGTATGAGCTTAATAAACAAAATAAAACAACAAAATATATAAACTACATCTGCTTGCAAATAACTGAAATAGTTAATTGATTAAGGTGTTATTTTAGCTCTTCACAAAAGAGCCAAACATAAAGAACCAGTTGAAAAATGACAGTATTCCCAGCATTCCTTCATCCACTGAGATAACCTGAAGGCATCCTAAGACAGCATACCTGAGGGAACACACAGAAAGCGGTAAGATGGAGGTGAGGACCACCACAGAGACGCAGCGACTAAAAAAAAAGAAAAAGAAAAAAAGAAACGATACATTTGTCCAGGAACAATAATTACGAAAAATCAAATGTTGAGCTAGTCTGCATGGTGGCAACCTTTGATAGAAATGTTGCAAATGAGGTCCTCAAATAATGAATAATTTGTGACCACTCTCAGCGGTGGCTCCCAGCACGAGGGTGCCAAAACGTGGACATTTTTCAAGCTGGGGACTGATTAGGCTAAGGATGGGACTCGGCTGGAGGACGGACACTGCAGCGCTTCCCCAGAGAATAAATTTGCACCTGCCCCATCTGGAACAATGGACCTCTGCGTTCGTGCCGTGCACGGGACTTAATTATAAAACATGGCTAATTTGCACACTGTACTCAGCTTCAAAATTGGAATCTAGTTCACCACTGAGTCTGTTAATTTAGGCAGGAAACTACCGACTGAGAGGGGATGGGACCGTGATGGGTTTGACAGCAGACTGGACAAAGAGCGGACACAGTGAAAGCATCCATATATAGCGAGCCTGGATGTCTAGCTCTAACTCGCTATCTCTGTCAACACACAGTGTTCAGGGAGGGAAAAACTAACTTTGATTCAGCGTACCAGAGGAATAATCCTAACTGCTTCATAGTGCGGGATAATCTCCATAAAGTGAAATCACAGAAGGGCGGATGGTGGAATAGGAATCCTTACACGTCGCTTCTGACAGGTGACCGGATTGATGATTCCACGAGAAAATGTATATTGCTGAAAAGGCGGATGAATTATGACAGTTTTCATATTAAGCAGACTTATCTGAAGCAAAGAGCATTAAGAGTGCCAAGTACATCGACCGATACAATCACAAATTGACCTGCCAATCACCTCGCTCTAGCTTCAAAGGTGCAGATAAAGTATTTAAGGTCATTGAAAGCAGATTCCACTGTCTGTTGGCCTCCCTCTTTACTATTATCACAGCCGTGTTGCTACCAATGAAAAAGCGCCTTGGTCTCTCTTGCAAAAAGAAAAAGATCTCAGATAATTCCCCCGGGCTCAATAATGGGGGCTATTTTACCGCTAGGATTTTAAACGCAAACTGAAATAGCCCTTTAATACTTACTTCATGTCTGAGAAGACTTGGTAGCAGCGGGGTCGTGGGGTGGAACTTGCCAAGGCTTACAAGGTAATCTCATTGATATTTATTCATCTAATGACGACGAAGAATGTAAACTAATGGCTACATTCATTCCGTGATGACCCCAATGAGTCTTTTACATATTAAAGTAATGAATTGTACATAAAAAAAGGCTCAAAATCTTCAAGTCTAACATAAAATAAGCTCTAGCACAAAGCAATCCCTGCAAGGTATTAAAGTTGGCAAATGGCAGATAATACCACAAGATTCCAAAATATATGTCCAACAATGATCCTGTAAGGTGGAATTAAAGCTCCTGACAAATTGGATGTAAGACTTAAAGACTCAGTTTCTGTAGACAGAAAATTACAGTGCTACCGTTATATTCCTTATTTGAAAACTCTTGCATGGAATTTGGATAAAGACTAAAAACAAATTCCATCTGCAAACAGCTTAGTGTACACCCAGTAATTGCAAATGACACGACCAAGATGATATAGAGAAAGGAAACGGCAGGAAAAGTGAGGCTTGAGTTCTTCCAGGGATATCGAGGCGGTAGCGGGAGGGGATACAGAGTGCTGGAGACAGAAAGTCGAGCACAGGGAGAGTGTTACTTTTTGGGGGAGATCACTCCTCACAGTGAGCTGGAGCTGTCGTACCTGTCGCTGCGGTGCTGACAGGCGGTTTGTTTGAATGGGGGGTCAAGCAAGGAGCAGGGGAAGTGAAAGAATGCTAAGGACGCTCAAAGTTACTGATAGCATGAGGGGATCAGGCAGCAAAGGTGACACGGTGATTTACTGACTCCTCGGGGGGTCATCTTGACCTAAGTTTGAGGTCACTGTAACATCCATGGGTAATGGGAATTTTCTTGTCCGTATCTTCACTTTAAACAAACAATGCGACGCACATTTTTTTTTAAAAAAGTGAATCAGTATAACTTTAATATCTATAATGTTCAGAATCACATTACTTCATAAGTATTCCATTTTGTTAGATCTTTGTTGTTACATAAAAAAAAGCATCCTGAAGAGAAGATACTTAAAATTTGAAACAGGATACTGTTTTAGCTTCACATGAGTAAACAGCAGGCTGAAATGATAATCCAGTGCATAAAAGCAGCAGTCAAAGCACTGCCGTCTGCTCTCCTTCAGCTGTTGTTTTTGTCTTGTTTACTCAACATTCACCGGCGTCCATCTTGTCATCACCTGTGAAATGACTAAGGTTAGAGTATAAAGCTCTAATGAGAAAACACACAATGGCACTCATTTGGTATTGCAGCATTACACAGAGATACAGTACGAAGCAAATCCCCCCAGCTATCCAAACATGTTGCTTTTCATATTGCCTGTTGTTGGCCGCCGTTTGGCTTGCGTGGCCATGGGGGCAGCTGTTGACACTGTTACCATTGCATTTCCTGTTAAGCCTACCAGCTGCCTCTCCTCTATTCTCCATGGCCCCCTGGAAGGGTGGGTGAAGCAAGTGTTACCAGCCGTCTCGACGACAGACAGCTCCTTTCTGCCTCTGGCTGTTACTGTATCGCCAGGCTTTTATGGCACAAAGAAAACCAGTGAGCGTGGAGACCACAATGGCCTCAAACACACCTAACAAGCCCTCTCTTATTAACACACACTCTCGGTGCTGCAGGTTCAACCTACAACTGGAAAGGGGCGTTTAGAGGGTGGACTGTGTGCCACAAGCACAATGATAACATGGCTGCAGATGAGCATATGTCAGCATTAAAGCTGAACACAATTGAGATGCAGCTGAATACACAGAGGTTCATTTAAACTGAGATGTTAATCGAAAAGCAGGGAAATGCATCTTTGGCCATATGTTTGTAAGAATATCAGTTTAACTACAAAACAAAACACAGAGCGAGATTTCCACAACTGAGAGAAGAAAACATTTTTTAGGGTCAGACTGCAGATTTCTTGGCTGATTCAGATTTTTCACAATTAAAGGTTTCAGATTTATTTTTACATGTTATTATTAAAGATAACCAATTTACAAAATTCAGTTTTACATGATGACTTTGTATATTAAGGGGGAAAAGCTATTAATATCCAATAATTTTTCAGAATAAAACTTTGAAACTTGGAACAGTGGCGAACCTTCCCAGGAGTGGCCGGCCTGCCAAAATTACTCCAAGAGCACATCAACCACTCACCCAATAGGTAACAAAAGAAGACTGAACAGCATCTCAAGAACTGCAGATCTCACTTCCTCTGTTAAGTTCAGAGTTCATGATTTAACAATAAGAAAGAGACTGGCAAAGAACACAAATGCTTGTCGAAAAAATTGTCAACAGCTTGATGATCCCCAAGACTTTTGTTAAAGTATTCTGTGGACCGACGAGACAAAAGCTGAATGTTCTGGAAAGCCATGTTACATTTGGTGTAAAACTACCACAGCATTTCATCAAAAGAACATTATACCAGTCAAATGAGGTAGTGATTGTGTCAAGCTGCTTTGCTGCTACTTTACTAATACACACAAACCTCTCACAAGACAACATCCCAAAACTGATGGAACCATGAATTCGGCTCTACCAAGAAATCCTGAAGGAGAATGTCTAACATTGGGTTTCTGCCCTGAAACATATTTGGGTTATCCAGCAGGACAATGATCTAAAACACACTAGCAAGTCTAAAAAAAAAAAGGCAAAACAATCCAGACTAAAATCCAATAGAGATGCTTTGGCATGGTCCTAAACAGGCCCTACATTCTTGTATGCCCCCCTCAGGAAAAGGGCAAATAATTTTTCACTGCACAGTAAGAGAACACTCAGGAAGTAGAACAGGCCATCTACCCATCAGAACATTGACTTTCCACTAATGCATTCATCAGCATATGAATGTTGGGTTAAAAGTATTCATATCATTGGAATCAAGCATACTATCTGAGGCTGAACAGCTCAGTCTGAGTCTCTGACTGATGGACCAGTTCATCTCTAACTTTCTATCATCAGTTGGCAATAGCAATGTAACGTAACTATATACAGCACAGCATGTCAAACAAAAGAATGCAAAGAATACATAAATGCGTACGTAAGGTCACTCCATTCTCCTTCAATTTTAAATATTGACTGTCAAACAGAGGGATACGCAGTCAGGTAATTAATTTATATGCATAAGACGCCAGAGGACTGGTGATGTAAATGTGTCAATGCAATGTTTGGAATGTATGCATAAGCTTCAAAAGCAAAACCAAAACAATCATCACCCAAATGTGTGAAAGAGTTTCTTTACGGTGTACAATCGATAATGAAATCTGACTATTTTGATGGGACAAGGGCTTTTAAGAGCAGACTTTGAAAAAGTTCTTGTCGTTATTGATGGCGGCAGTATTCTCATGTGGATGTTGATGGGAGGGGGGTTTGGTTGAGAAGGTGTCACATGATTAAAGCAGCGATTGGAGATAGCGAGATCGGTAGGGTAGGAGTGGAGATAAGAGGAGAGTAACCATGTTTAAAGTGTGCTGTGATCAGCCATTGCATGAGGGAAAGCAATGACAGGTGTATTGGAGATAGGCTTACTGCGAGGAAAACAGAAATGGGTGACTCCTCCAAAGCTCTGCCGCTAAAATTAGAATATTTTAGAAGATATGAACAATGGACCGTGAGATCGGGGAATAAAGATTCAAAAAAGTATTTTTATTCCATCTGAAAATGACCTTTCCACTATGTGTTTATTGTTAATTCAGCGACTGTAGACAATATAGCTTTACCAAGATAGAAGACCTGGTCTGTCTTGCTTAAGAATGACAAAAGTAAAGCCAGGCAACACTGGAGGACAAGGCCATTCATGAGGTGGAGAAGCTGTGGGAGAAGGTGTTTATTTCACACTTTATAGACCTGCCTTGTCAGCATATCAGGTTCCAAGCCAATGTCTCAAACATAAAGCTTCAGTGCAACAGACACCTCAACCCAGTGCAACATTCGATAAATATAATAAACATCCCTGTGAAACAAATTGTTCATAAGATACCTGTTTAATTTTTCAGATCTCCTTGAACCATATATTTCCTTATTAGTTTGGAGACATTCGCTTGGCTTGAGTGGATGGATGATGCTGTCAGGGGCCTGGGCATTATGGCGGCTCTCTGTGAGTGATTTCTACCAAGGAAAGCCTATTAGGCCTGACAGGGGGATGATGATATTAGGCCATCATCATTCAGGAGACACCGCCCCCACCAACCCTACTACACCCTCATCCATCAGACAGCCCAAAACACCCAGCCATGCTCCCGCCTTTCTTTGCTCCCCCTCACTCCCTTACTCACTTGTTCTCCCTCTTTACTCTTTCCTTTGTTTTTTTTCTTCTTCTTTTTTTACACTCCCGCCAATTTCCTTCCTTTACAGACTGTCTTTTGCTTTTACGGTATTCCCCTTGCATTCTTATTTTCATTCTTTTAGGTCTACCTATAATATCCCCTCTCTTTACCTTTCCTTTCTCTCTCTCTAATGGCAAACACAAAGACAAATTCTGCCCTTTTCTTAGCCCATGAAACATTTAACATTTCATTCCAGATCTTGGCAGACGAAAGTAAAAAATGACCTAATGAATCTTACTTATTGTCTACCCTGAGTGCAATCATGAGCTAAATATGACATCTCTGTCCCCTGGCCTGTATCCATTGTCTTCATGGCCTTCCCTGTTCTTACGTATCTTGTGTGGTTTGAGATTTTTTACGTTAAGCTAAAAGCCGTTAAAGCCAAATCAGCAAATCAGTGTACTCAAAATTCCTTGGGTGCTTGGGTGTAGGTAAGAAGAGAAATTTCACTAATATACACAAATCCCTCACAACATTAAAACCACGAGTAGAGTGAATAACATTGAGCTGTTCATTACAATGCAACATTCTTGTGCGAACCCTTGGACACTGGTGTTCACATGGATAGTAATATGTACCATTCACCTAAACAAAGACACACCCTAACTCCCCACTGTAATTGGTGTCTTCTTGCAGGACAATTTGCCCAATGACATCATGAAAACTACATGTAACTCCTCAAAAATGTATACAGCTATCCCAGCAACTGAAACGGTATATCTAAACTATAAAAACTCGCTGGGGGTTGCCTTCACCACCAAATTTTAGTTGGGGAGCCTCTAGCATTCTCATTAGTTGTCACTATATTTATGTTGGGTGTGTGAGGCAGACCTAGCTTGTGTTTAGATGGATTAGCACTTGGGAAGCTTTAGACATTAAGTACCTCCCAAACCAGAGATAGACGTATAAAAATGCTTCAGTGTTGCAAGTGTTGGTTACATAGAATAGAATAGAATTCACTTACATGTGAGTAATATAGATTTAAATATAGATTTAGTTTGATAATATATTTCACACAAATAAACTAAAAATGTATTGTCTTGATTGTCAAGCCCATTGGCAATTAGTCTGAACACCGCTGATCCCCAAAGTCATCATCTATATCTTCACAAGTATGGATGGTTGAAATCCAGCTAGTGAAGTATGAAGTATCTGCAATTATTGGCTACAGGCAGTTTGATTTGATTGATTTTCATGTAAGTCACTTCTTCTAACTAAACCATGTGCAATGTATTCTTGTTTGCTTTCAATATAGAAGGCAATGTTGACCATTTTTTTCTTTTGTCAGGATTAAACAAGAAATGGTAAGAGATCTCTTTAGTAATCCATCTGACCCGTAGTCTCTTTCTTAACCCACACCCTTTTGTTGGAGTATAATCCTAAACCAGCCTTACGACCTTAGCTTTAGTCCATAGTGCCTAGAGTTGTGACCCTCAAGACCCTGACACTTGCAGGGCCCAAAGCAGTTCTACTGCTAAAAAAAAAGCTTGGTCTAAGCTTGTTTCACATGGCGATCAGTTGAGCCAATGGCTGTCTGCTGGCCTTGACAATGGATGGTTTATATGCTAATAGTCAAATGGTGTCAACAACGCGCTGCTCTTCCAATCTCTATTGTCAACCTCTTGTCATTGGGTTTTGTCTAAAGCCTTGATCAAACATGCCTTTGTCTTGCACCTGAATATCACCTCTAAAAGCAGCAAATATGGTAACATCTGCCTAAAGTTATATATGTGTAACTGTGATATGGGTGATCTGAATATTTCAGAGACTGCTGAACTACTGGGGCTTTTGTACACAACCAACTCTAGGGATTACAAATAATATTCTGAAAAATATCCAATAAGCATCAGTTCTCTAGGCAAAAATGCCTTGTTGATGCCAGAGATCAGAGGAGAATGGCCAAACTGCTTTGAGCAGTTGGGAAGGCAACAGTAACTCAAATAACCACTCATTACAACCAAGGTATGAAATTGCAGTTACAATTGACATGCACTCACTAAAATTGGACAATAGAAGACTCAAAAAACGTTGCTTGATCTGATGAGTCATCCTTTGTATCTGACACTCACATTGTAGTGTTAGAGTTTTGTTTAATAACTAACATGAAAGCATGGATCCATCCTGCATTGTATCAGCACTTCATGCTGGTGATGGTGTGTTAATGGTTTGGAGGGTATCTTCTGGCCAGATTTTGGGCTCCTTAGTAACAACTCTAGTATAATTTAAACACCACAGCCTACCTGAGTTTTGTTGCTGAGGATTCCAATTACTTTATGACCACATTATCCGATCTTCTGATGATGCTTACAGCACAATACTGAGCATCACAAAAGTTAAAATCATCTCAAACTGGTTTGTTGAACATGACACATGTTCACTGCACTCAGATGGCCTCTCTAGTCACTATATTTCAGTCCAATAGAGTACCTTTGGGATGTGGTGGAATAGGAGATTCACATTCATTTGTGCTGGGAACAAATTCACAGCTACTGTGTATTGCTATCCAATCAATATGGACCAAAATCTCAGAGGAATGTTTCCAACACCTTTTGAATTTATGCCATGAAGAACTAAGGCAGTTCTGAAGGCAAACGGGGATCCAGCCAGGTACTAGCAAACTCTTTCTGACAAAATGGCCGGTGAGTATATATGATTTCTTACACAGTCAACAGAAAAAACAATTTCCATATTATTTTTTTGATCCTCCCTCAGCACAACAAAAGAAACAGCTTCTATATTAAGTGAAGAAAGACTTTTATAATTCGAGCTCATTATGCACCACATACGCATACATTTATAAGGCTGATTCCAAAACATTCAGACCAATTTAAGACCAACTGAATGATGTTAGTAAAGAAAGATTCACCACTAAGGCAGCTTTCTCCCAGGAGAGCATTACACATCTTCAAACAGCATTCATGGTTTACTGCTTTCCATTATGTTCGCTTTGAACACTGTCAAAAAATTTCATTATGACATGATGGGGTTTGGTATGTAGATGCAGGTCAGATGCTTTTTAAGAAACTCCACCCATAGATTCTGTTTTTGTCAGTCATCCTATGAAAAATGACTGCTCAGTAAAGACTCCAGGCGTTAGTCATTTGGATTCCTGATGTCTTCATGTATTCTCAGTGTCCCTGAGGCCATCACAAGAGGGTTACAAAAGGCTTACACCTTTCTGTAGTTAGATACCAGAATACTAAAGATATGGATTTGTTTTACTCCTATAGAAACCATGAGCATATAATGCTGTGTTGCCATAATAATTAACATTGTACGAAAAATATCTCAACAATGATCGGGCCAACGTAATTCAATCTACTTACACAATTAAATGTGTAAATAACTCAATACATTAAAAAATGCTGGATTATTATCAGGATGAAAAATTAAAATAACACACAGACATAGTCTATAACTAATAATATAAAAATATTATAGTATTATTATTATTAAATTAAATTAAATAATAATAATATAATATTACTAGGGTTGTTTCCAAGTATTTGACTATGTGGGTATTCATTCACTTGGTAGAAATTCAGTTTTCAATTTGGGGATTTTTTTTTAATGAAAACCATCTCAGCTTGTCTCTACACCCAAACAGAGTTGGGATTTTTTCAAACCTAATGGAACTTCATACCTAAGTTTTGTATAATAAGAAGACTCAAAATTAATTAAACAAATGCAGTGTGGTCCTTCCATCCCAATGATATATTTCTGTCTCATTTCTGTACAGAGACAAGTCAATTGGCTCAGCCACAGTAAAATAAGAACAGAATGGCAACTTCCTTGCGACTAGGAAAACTGGTGATTTCCAGAATTTACAAGGAATTTCCAATTGCCTGTGTAAGCAATTTATTTGATTTTCTTTCAAATGTGAATTTCTGTGTTTGTACAGCCACATATATGAGATGTTTGCCAATTTTCAATTAAATTCGATTGCGAACTGATTTGAAGCTGATAGTAGACTGACTCCATCTTATTGTTGTTTTGTTGTGATCTTGACACACTAAATTTACTATGAAGACAGAAACTGACTGTGAGTGGTCACAGATCTGGTCCACATCTCTAACACAACCGTTTCAAAGGCAATAAAATCACAAATTAAATGCAAACAGTTGCAGTGATTTTGGTCATGCCTTGGTGCCCAACCAATGTGTTCTCTAGTGAGACTGTATCACAAGGCTGTGAGATCATTAGTGACTCTTACTAGTGCTGTTTCTATGCTATGATAGCAAATGCAGAACTCTTCAATGTGCATATAATTTCATTTATGGTATTGGTTGATGATAAAGCTCTTTATTCTTCTGTTAGTTGGTCTGCCAAGTCTAACAGAAATTGTATTTTTGAACACAATGTGACTGTAATAGTAATTTCATATAGTAACATGCACTAGACAGACTGATCATTTTCAGTCACGGCCCCAAAATAGATTGGGGATTACCTTGGATACGAATATGTCATGTGAACCAAATGACAGTCGCAGAACATGGTGAGAAGCAGTGGCTTTAAAGGTTTTATGCAAAACATGATATCTCTGCCTGCATTTCCATTAACTGGCTGTACTGAATTACTTAATATGGTATAGACATTAATTGAGGGATTACTCTAATATAAATCACACTGGCTGTTTGCTGTTGTGCACAGAGATTCAGGTTCAGAGCTCCAGCTGAGAATGTCTGCTATTCCTGAGACATGCAAAGCAGAGGAGAAAAAGCACTCATAATGCTAAATCTAGTGATGGTAGGTTACTGCCACAAAGAAATCTACATCGATTTGGCAGTACATGAATGTTGCTGCGTTTCCAGACAATGTGACAACAGAATTTAGCCACTGCAAACAACTCAATTTGATCAGCTTTATGTAAATCAGTCATTTGAGGAAGGAAGAGGGGGGGCTGGTGAGAAGATTAATTGCAAATGTTTACAGTGGAATTTGGACTGTGTGTTCAACATGATAATCCAGCCAGGATCCAAACACAAGTGAAATAACAAATTAATAACAATTGAAGCGTTTCCTTATCACAGACTGCTGTCTGTTTACTGTGTTAAAAATCCAGACGTCTGCCAATCCTGAACACTTGTGCATACTGTGTAACACGTTTATTTAAGACTCAATCTTAGTTATTGGTACCATGCAAGGAAACGCCTTTTTAAAGTCAACACCTGCCAGAAGTTCCTGACTAGTGTATTTTTTCTTATCCACCCCACCACCACTGTGCTCGTGTGACTGCTGTTAATAATTACCTACGGGCACTCTGCAGTGAAGGCAAAAACAAATGCATTCTTGTGTTTTCTTTCCATCACATGATGCTCTTGGCTGCTGAAGTCATGTAATCAGCTTTGCCCTACATGGATAAAATTATTAGGGAGTTTTGTATGGAAAGCAAACCAATAGCATAACCAACTTCTGGCTTGACCTCATTATCCCTTTAAAGCTCGAACCATGAAGTAATTTTGCACATTGCACTTTATGTAGTCCTGTGTTGATTGTCTGTTATATGTCATATGTAGCACCATGGTTTCGGAGGAACGTTGTCTCGTTTCACTCTGTACTGTACCACCGCACATGGTTGAAGTGACAATAAAAAGCCACCTGTGTTGACTTGACTTGAATTGCCAGATTTTGTTGTGTGTTTTTTGTAATTTATTGCTTAAAAAGTTATAGGGTAATGTTTTTTTGAGTTTTTCAGGGGATGTCACAAATGTTTCATCACAACTGTTTCTTAAGTTAAGCAAAGTACATTAAAGTTAGGGTTTTGACATTTTGTTTTCTGTAGGCACTTAATTGCATGTGTGTGTGTGTGTGTGTGGATGGAGCTGGGCCAAAATCTTATTGCCGA
>VURO01028494.1:15993-29311 GCA_015108175.1 Pelvicachromis taeniatus | reverse complement strand
AAGCAGCTTACATGAGTTTAGCATTTACGGAGGTTGGGTGTTTATCTCTGAGTGTGTGTCTACGTGGGGGGTGTCTGGATGAATTAAAGGGTAAAAACCAGCGTTAGTAACAAAGTTGAAAACTTACGGTCGTTTTATGATCGGCCATTTCCACCTTACAAAGCCGGCAAAGACTGAATCACTTCCTGTTCGGTTCAAATATCCCCATACTGTAGAACTGCGTGTTCGGGGGGCGTGGTTTAAGTCCACGTGTTACCGCTACTCGCTGCCGTCATGTGTTTTTTTTTTTAAAGTGACGACGCATCGACGCAAATTTTTTACGTCGACGTATTTTACGCGTCGACGTAATCGATTGCGTCGACGCGTTGTCCCAGCACTAGTTAAAATAAGGTCTTAACATGAAGGCGACATGAGCGGAGAGTCCAACCACTCTGAGGCTGAGTTAGTGACAGAGTCACAGTGCTGCTGAGTGTGGACACAGAGAGAGGGAGTGTGTGTTCGTTTGGTCGTCCAATGAAAGGCTTCACCCCTGCTCTGAATCATAGGCAGTAAACATTTCTACATGAAGCTGAATCTGAGAGGCTGTAATCCAGTGTTAATGTTGCTCTCTTGTAGGTCCCAGTGGTCCAGAATGCTGCATCATCTGTACAACCCCCTCCCATCCACAGCTCTCCTGTCCTGGGGAAGCTTCCTGTGAGGCCAGGTCTACACAACCCTGAGCCCCAGAACCTCCGCACTGCACAGGTGTGTGTGTGTGTGTGTGTGTGTGTGTGTGTGTGTGTGTGTGTGTGTGTGTGTGTGTGTGTGTGTGTGTGTGTGTGAGACAAAAGGGTACAGGGTTTCATTCGGTGAAGTTCTTGCCTTTAATGAACTGTGTGATGGTTCGTCTCCTTGGTATTTGTGTTGTTGTGAGTTGTTGCGATACAAGTACAACTGAAGTGATTTTAAATGACCTGTGACTTCAAAAAGACAAAGAGCTGCACACACACTTACAGATGTGGCTCTGCAGGCTCGACTGCCACCTTTTGTTGATGTCTGGAGCAAAATGTCCGTTTTCTTTGAGAGCGAATCATAACTCTGCTCTGGGACGGCATAGATATGCTATCAGCTTCTGATTAGCCTCATAGTGAATCCAGGTTAGCTGAGTTTATTCACCGACATGATTCATCACCTTGTTGGCGATGCTGGATTGTAACGCTCATTGTTAAGGAATGTTCTTACCAAGTAGGCTCTTGTCTTCCTCTTTTAGCCAACGATCGGTACCAGGAAGCTTTCAGGGTTGAGACACAAAAGGGGAAAAAGCTGCAGATGAGCTATAGTAGGAAGAAAAAAAAAGAAGCCCTTAAGCACAGAGGACTGTGAATGGGTGAACGAGCCATGGTGCATATTATCCAGTCACTGTAAACCAGACGAGCGAGTGTCATCGGCAGTTATCGTGTATTTGCCAGATTATTGCTGATTTGATCTAATCTCAGTGACGTAATGGCACTGCTGTTAAACAGCCCTTAAACCTACCAACTACTTCTTTCAGTGTACATCTCATGTAGTATCAAAATATTGATATCAGGCAGCACGGTGGTTAGCACTGTTGCCTCACAGCAAGAAGGTCCTGAGTTCAATTCCACCATCAGGTCTTTCTGTGTGGAGTCTGCATGTTCTCCCCGGGTACTCCGGCTTCCTCCCACAGTCCAAAGACATGCACTTAGTGGGGATAGGTTAACTGGAAACTCTAAATTGCCCATAGAGTGAGTGAGTGCGACTGGTTGTCTGTCTATGTGTGTTAGCCCTGCGACAGACTGGCGACCTGTCCAGGGTGTACCCCGCCTCTCGCCCCAAGACAGCTGGGATAGGCTCCAGCGCCCCCCGCCACCCTGAAAAGGAGAAGCGGAAGCATCATTGTCATGAAAGAACAGATCTGTGATGTAACAACAGTTAGAATATTGAGCCGTCCGCTCAACAACGGAAACCCTTTCTTCCCGTCTCCTCTCTGCAGGGTCACACAGTCATCCGGTCAGCAGCTAATGCCAACTTACCCCCCATATTGATGTCTCAGCGAGTGATAGCACCCAACCCTGCCCAGCTGCAGGGCCCCAGGATCACGTCCAAACCTGGGATGTCTCGTTCCAGCTCCAGCATGGCTAACGCTGTCAGCTACCAGCAGGTATAGAGTCACGCTAACCTGAACGGTTTTCAATTTTCTGTATTTGTTGGGCTAAATACATCCAAGGACAAGCTTCATGAATTGATGGTAGCAACATTTCGCATGACTTGGACTCGGAATGGTAGGACTGCCTATCACTGGTCAGATCCTTTAAAAATGTGACTTTTCTGATGGAGGATGTGTATCTGTCTGCAGGCCAGTCAGGTGGCAGCTTCCCAGCGCTCGGGCTCCAGTGCCATGTACATGAACCTGGCCCACATGCAAGCAGCAGCAGCTGGGGCCAGCGGGGTGGCCGGTGGTCTGGGTGGAGCTTCGGCCGTCAGCCCATCCACCATGTCTGGTTCGGCCAGCGGAGCAGTAAGCTCCATGGCAGACCAGGCGAGCAGTCAGGCAGCAGCCAAGCTGGCCCTAAGGAAGCAGCTGGAGAAAACCTTATTGGAGATCCCCCCACCCAAACCCCCAGCCCCTCTCCTGCACTTCCTGCCCTCTGCTGCCAACAGTGAGTTCATCTACATGGTGGGCCTCGAGGAGGTGGTACAGAGTGTGCTTGACAGTCAGGGTGAGTAAATATCACAAGAGACGTCCGATTGAACTGATACACCATGAATTTGCTACATTTACAAAATACGCGTTTGTATTATTGCACCCATATGAAAGCCTTTGAGTGTGTACGCATCACCTAGAGACCATTTTGATCATAATTATAAAAATGTGCCCAGACTTTCTCCCCAGCAGGTGGTGCTATTGTTTTATCTGTCCACAGTATGTGTCGCAATAACCAATCAGGGCTCAGCAGAGCCAGAAGCAGGAAGTGTTTCTCATATGTGGTTGAGAACTCATTATCCTCGGAAAGCGCTGGCTTTTTCCTCTGCCCGCCTTTTAAAGGGACCCTCTTCATAAAGGGGACTGCACCTGTCCTTAGCTGTGCTTTAAGCACGTTTCTTCACTTTGGTTCATTGTGCAGTGTTGTGATGACTTTAAGGATTAAATGGATTGTCCATAAGTCCTGAGTGTGCGTCTGCTCTATTGCTGTTAACTGAAGCTGAGTCCTTTCTGCAGGTAAACTCCGAGGGACGCTGGCCCGGCTGGAGCCTTTCTTCTGCGCCCAATGCAGAACTGACTTCACCCCCCACTGGAAGCAAGAGAAGAGTGGGAGAATC
Organism: Pelvicachromis taeniatus; assembly: GCA_015108175.1. Lineage (NCBI taxonomy): Eukaryota > Metazoa > Chordata > Actinopteri > Cichliformes > Cichlidae > Pelvicachromis > Pelvicachromis taeniatus. The sequence continues at coordinate 25,990 of VURO01028494.1, read as the reverse complement.
CTCTGCGAGCAGTGCATGACATCCAATCAGAAAAAGGCTTTGAAGGCGGAGCACACCAACAGGCTGAAGAACGCCTTCGTCAAGGCCTTACAACAGGAGCAGGTGAGCAGCGTCTGTACCTCTGCCTCCTGCTGGCTTAGTCTCACGTGTTTAGCAACAGTGTTACTTTGAAACAAACGTTTGTTTGTGTCACAGGACAGTACTGCTTATCACACTTCTACTGTCTAACCACACAAAGTGCTGTCGTAGCAGAGCCAATCAGAGTGACTTCCTGTTGTCTGGGTTCACCCTAACATTGGCAAACAGGAAAAGCTCATTTTACAAAGGAAGTTAAAAGTACTGAAAGTGGCGCAACTGCAGAGCAGGTTAAGATTCACAGCACATGTTGCCACGCCAACATGCCCCGGTGAACCCCGAGTCAGCGCTGGAGACCGAGACGAGATGAAATCCTGCTTTGCAAAACTCCCAAACACAGCTGGGGTATTTGTTAGTGGTTTTAGGCCAGCTGTTGCTTTCAGACGTCATGGCCACATGGAGTAGTTGGATGTAGTTGGATGTAAGTATGTGGTGGCCCCCATCCACAGAATCCCTGAATGTGCTTCTCTTGTCAGGAGATCGAACAGAGGCTGCAGCAGCAGGCTGCTCTGTCTCCCAGCTCAGTCCCTCCCAACGCCTCCAAGTCTGACACTATGATCCGACATCATGCCCTCCGCCAGGTATGGCCTCTGTGTGTGTGTGCGCACATGTGTGTGTGTTCCAAACCAAATGTGCTTCAAAGCAATAACTAGCAACTCTATGGTTCTTAGGCTCCCCAGCCTCAGGCCTCCATGCAGCAAGGGCTGTCGAACTCTGCACGAGGGGTCTTGTCCAACTTTGCCCAGGCCTCCCAGCTGTCAGTGGCCAGCAGCCTCATGGGCATGACTAGTGCCAAGCATTGTGGCAGCAGTGGAGGCAGCAGCAACAGCAGCAGTAACAGACTGCAGCATGACAACCGTCGGCAGATCTACAACATCCCAGGTACCTCCACCCTTTCTGCTCTGCACTTCTTCACTGGTGAGGGTCCGTGTGCATGCATGTGTGTTTTGTTCACTGCTTGGGGGGGGCAGTGCATATGAGTGACTCAGTCGTAGGGTTATTAGCTCCACCAATGAGATTGTGTATCATTTGCATGCTTGTCGGTCTTTCTGTCTGTAAACACGACGGCTCAAAAGCTGTTGAATGAATTCTGATCAAACTTTGCACCAAAGTGTTTAACGTTAGCGACACCGCTATCAGCAAGTCAGAGGGTCAGGAGGAGTTACACTGTGGAGTTACAGGAAGCATATGACTGGGTGTGGGGGGGGATGGACTCATACTGCATGAAGTCACGAGCGACAGAGGAGTATGTGAGGGTGGTGAGGCAGGTGGAAGCTGGATTTAAGCATTAGATCACCTCTGAGCGGACAGATCGTGTCTGTAGAAGTGAGAGAGAACACGTGAGTGAGAGTCAGAGCGCTGTGATGGTGAAAATGCAAGGAGAGCTTGTAAAGGTGAAGAAGGTAACAGGTGACCCATCATTCAGACACACGAGAGGAGGAGTGTAGTGAATGTTTCTCACGTTACTTTGTTAAAACATTTCCAGTAAACGTTTAAAATGAGCTGTGAAACAAAAAAAGCACACGTCTGATCCGATCTTGATGAACTTTGCAGGCCGTGCCGGTTCGTGGCAGTAGCAACAAAAAAGGTCAATTATCAATGTTGGAGCTTGGAAACTCTCCAAAGTGCATTTCCCCTGAATGCTCTGTTTTTGTTCCACAGGGTTAAACATTGCCTATCTGAACCCAGCGGCTGTTGGAGCCCATAAGAGCTCCAGCTTAGCAGACCGGCAGAGAGAGTACCTGTTGGACATGATCCCACCTCGATCCATATCGCAGTCGATCACTGGACAGAAATGAGCCCTGTCCAGCTCTTGCCCCTTGAAGCCACCTTCATCTTCATACCCAAACATACCGAAGCACTCCTAAATCAGTCGATCCCCTCTCCTCTTCACCTCTCATCGCATGCAGTGCCTGTCCATGTGCCTACCTTAAACTGACCCATTAAAAACCCCACCAAGTTGGACAAGGACTCTAAACTCTCAGTGCATTTGACATGCTCTTAATATAGTAAAATCCTTCTTCTTCAGTCTATTTAAGAATTATAATTCCCCTTATTATAACTGGTGGTAGCATTATTATTCCTACAACTACCATATTTGCTTCTGTTACTATTACTCGTTATGCTTTTTCCTTTTGATAGTTTCCTTTGTTTTTCTGCTCTTTATCCTTTACTCCGGGTAATGACGGCTTTCTTTACACCGAGGTCATATAGGATTTTTTTTCTTCTTTATAATTTGTCCTAAAGCTTAGATGTAACTATTGCTAGTAACAGAAGATGAAACATTCTGGTTGCTATGCAACTTACAAGCTTTGTAAAATAGTCTCAACTTGCTAACTTGGACGAAATAGTGGAAAATGCTGATGGGTACAAAAACAGACGATTTTGGGCTCTGCGTGCTCTTGAAAAGAGGATGAAGAGCCCATTTTAAAAATGGAAAAGCTGGAGGGAGGGGGTTGTCAGGGGGGGAAGGAGCAGCAGAGCACCCACACCTGTGCAATCCCCCTACAAGGGCCTGTTTCACAGTCACACACAGCCAAAATTGTGATATGCTAAACGTGAGTGTGAGGACAGCAGCAGAGGTTTCTGCAGAGACGTTCTGCCGCCGACTAACGTAACGACCTGGAAGCGAGTGACAGAAGAAGGCAAAAGAAAATCCTATGTGATCAGTGTTTGGAGAATCTTTTCCTTTGCTTCTCATCAGCGTCTTCATTTCAGATTGAAACAGTAACCACACTTTTTTTTTTTGCTAAAGTTCTACTAATGGAGATGGACAGTCACAGCAGTTTACCACCGGCCTCTTCAGGAGACCAGCAGTCAATAGCAGCTCCAGCAAGAAGGAAGCCGACAGGCCGAGTCTGTCGTCTGTACCTGCCAAGTGTTCAGGCTGCTGGTGGTCTTCATTCAGAAAGAAACCTGTCGGCCACATCCCATTTCACTATTTGCCAGTGACCTACTAAACCACCTCACCCATACGCCCCCGCCCCGAACCTTTGGCTGTTCAGTATGCACAGACTGAACCCTTTGACCCCGCCGTTCCTCGTGGCATCGCGTATTCTTTGAGAGAGCGAAAAGACCTCAAAGTTAAAGGTGGAAGCATATTTCATGCATCCAAACCACAGACTCTGTAACTACAAATCTGGGTTCTTCTTCTTCTTTTTATATTTTGGTTTTTAGATTATTTTCGAAATGTTGTGCAACACCCATTCCCAAATCCTAGCTACTATTCCCATCCCTACCTCATCCCCTTTTTGTTTGTTTGTTTAAACTTTATGCGGCGTCTCCTAATAAAAATGGTTGCGTACCTGAGAGGTACAGCTGCCGGAGACGATAATAATCAACATAAAACAGAAACTATTAAAATGTCTGTATGGATTATGTATAGATACCTAGCTTCAGAGAAAAAGGATGTGGATTTTATCTTTTTAGGGAGAGGCACGGCTCAATCATCGTGTGTCTGCTCTGCACACACGTTTCCTCACTCCAAAGGAGCTCTGTGCATATTTCAAATGAGATTTGTTTGTATGGATAAGACTGACGAGCGGCTGGTCTGGATGCTGGCTGATGGCTAACCAGAGTCCGGTGAGATGCCCCAAGTAGCCTGGATTGCATCACGGTGTGTTTTGTGTTTCTTGTTTTGTTTCATATACAGGCTCATATATATATTTTCCCTCATAATCCCTATCAGATATGTTTACATGCTTTTAATGTTATGATCCTGCACTTCTGCTTCTCGCAGTCTGAAACGCTCGGTTTTAGCGTCTGTCGCTTTAAGGCCCTCGTTCTAAAGTTCCAGGTCCGCTCTTATTGGTCAGTTGCAATGACAAAAAAAACAAAACACAAAGTTGGTTACACGTGTAAACACTATGGCCTCCATACAGCTGTGGGCTTCTAAGGAAAGCCTTTAGCTTAGGCCAAACGAGGGTGACTACATGTTGCTTCTATCCCTGTGCTAACTGAAATCACAGCACAGCTTCTGTTCTGACTGCTTTACATTAGTCTTAATGAGCTTTATGTGTCGCCCTTTGTTCTGTTGTCTGACAACATAAACAGGAAGAAGTCGATGAAAACGGGTTTGTTTAGAAAGTGTCTTTGTTGAAGTAGAGTGGGACAAGTTGTTTAGCATGTTTGTGCCGACGAATGACGGAAGAGACACCTGCAGTTCACCCATAGTGTTTAGTGGAAGAGTGTCACCTTCCAGTCAGGCTCCAGTTGTTACTCTTTGACCTTTGAAAACCTTAACATGCACAAAGAAGTTACCCAACACACTAAGGTTTGGGGAAAACCTCACAGCACATAACAGGGACACTCAGCTTGTTGATCAATGGCTAAATCCCAGTTGACTCTCCCATTTTTACTCTCTGCAAATGTTGGACTTACATGTATCTGAAAGATGGAATTACTCCACTCGTATTTTGACACATAAAGCCTTACAGAGTGTCCCAGTGTCATGCCTCACCCCACTCTCACTCTGTTTAAATTCAAATTAAAGCAAGAATATCACGATTGGTCCACGTCCTGAGCTACAGCCACCCCTTCCACTTGTGTAGATTCAGCTATTGTCCTTCTTTGGTGGGACATCAGTTACAGAGTGCTTCTTAATCCCATTCTCAGTTAAAGTGACAGCACTTGTTGTTCAGATGGAGAACTTTTGGCATGAAGGTGAAAAGAACCAAACATTCAATGTTATTAAGAACTGACTGTGTGCCTCTTTCAGGCTTCACCTCAAACACTAGACTTCTTCTCAGTGTCACTACTGTCTGGGTGAGTTGGCCACTCTCTCTATTACATGAGCAGCTCTCAGAGATGCAGGAGAGTGATGTGCACTTTCCGCTTGTGCCACATTGTTATTGCTTTGAACATAGTTTTGGAGTTGTGATGAAAAAGTGAGGCAGGTTGAAAACTATGCATGCGATGGTGTTAAGAAAAATCCACATTTATCATGTAATTCTGTATTTTCACAAACAGTATTTTCATGACGACCTCAGTGGTTTTGCTCAGGACACGGCCTCGAACAGTCCAGATGTTGGGTTATGGTTCTGCCCAGCAGGCAGAAAGCTTGTTTCCCCACTTGGGTCCCATAAGTTTGTCCTTACTTTTTCTTCTTCTTTGGTTATTTTGCCTCTGTGCACCACCACACTGGATTTTAAATTAGTGTGTTGTGTTATTGTTGTTTTAATTCAGGGGTTTGAAAGATATTGCATCAGCTGTTGTATGCTGTCATTTGTATACATCTTTCCTACATTTCTCAGAGGCTCAAAAGTAATTGGACAGACTACCATCATTTTAAATGTAAGAATTATTTGTAATACTGAAAGTCCTGTGCTGTCAAAGAGTGGCCGGAGTGTCAAACCCCCGGACGTCCCCATGTTTCCTCCCTCCCCGCCAGGCCTTTACTCCACGTGCTGCTTTTTGTGTGTGTTTGCCTTCAGCAGCTTAAAAGCATACTCTGTTTCTTTGCCTCGTGGAAAAACTCAAGGTTGCTTTTGCAGTATTCTTTGGGACATCGGATGATACCTCAGTGCCAAAGGACAATCAGCGTTTGGAGCATTTGTCTATATGTGAGCACAGAGGTCCTGACGTACTCTGCAGAATTCACCCTGCGACTTCTGTCAACGGTCACGCCATGGCAGGCCATAACACTGCCTCCACCAGCTCGTTTAGATTTTCTTTGCAATCATCTAATCCGACCTCGTTGTTCTCGAGTGTAACCACCTTTGAAGTTCCCATGAACAGCTAAATACAACATCTTTTATCTCCTTTGTCGGGGAACAATGAGGGGAACAGATCTGACCATGAATCTGCTCGTCTGTCAGTTGTCCACTTACTTTTGACCCTTGGAGATTCAGTGATTACATATAAAAATGATGTTGTTAAATAGTGTTGTTAAACCCCTTGAATTAAAGTCTTTGGTTTTGTTACATGTTGATTGATTTAAAGTCTAAAGGCAAAATGTCCAAAAAATGTATCATGGTCCAAAAACCCTTTGAAAATAACTGTATGACAGTGATGCTGAAGAGTGTTTGGGGTGGCATAACTCTAATGGCGTTGTGTTGGGGTGGCATAACTCTAATGGCGTTGTGTTGGGGTGGCATAACTCTAATGGCGTTGTGTTGGGGTGGCATAACTCTAATGGCGTTGTGTTGGGGTGGCATAACTCTAATGGCGTTGTGCTGACGTTAGCAGGTTGTGTGAAAAGAACAAAGACGGGCAGTCCAGACCAAATCCACCGTACAGTCGGAAGAGCTTCCTGTATTTAGCTCATCATCTGAGCAAGAAGGACGTGTTCAGGTCAAGTCTTTGGTGTTGGTGGCAGCACACGGGTATTTCAAGCAGTGTTCAGTTCATGTGCAGTATTATTCATAGCCCGTGATTGTCACTCCTTAAAGGAGGGCAGAGGGAGAGTCCGTCCGACTAGCAGCCGTTACGACTTAATCTGTGAGGTTTTCAGTCTGATACATCCAGGCACATTCAGATTATTGGTGGAGACGTCGGAGTAGTGAAACACGGCACAGTGTCATCGCCGGTGTGAGGACAAACCGGTTGCAGACGACCACACGACCTCTGGCAGTCACGTTGGAGCTCTTTGGTACCGACTGACGTTTCTGTCAGAGTGGTTTAGTTTGGTTTGTGCACAGTGAACGTGTTTGGATCACCGTCGTGGGTTACAGGTGTTTTTTTCACTGTCCCCTTCTCCGATACTTTGGAGTTCAGCTAACGTTAGTTGAAAAGTGTTTGTTTGCTGCTGCACGTATAACTGCTCCTTTTTAAAAATGATTCACACACGGCCACTTGACATTGGCATTTAGCTTAAAGCACTGCTGTGTTCAAGTAAAAGGCACATGGGTAGTGTGAACGTACAAGCACGAGAAGTGATGGCAGCAGGGAAGACCAAAAATACGTTTGAAGAAAACGGATAGACGAGCTCCTCTCTAAAGTGGGAAACGAAACTAAAGTAGTCCATCGGCTCACGGCTGGAGAAGTCGGTCATAGTGCTCTTCTTGTGTATAATTAGCCCCGCAGCCACGAACAACATGTCGCATACCGGCCAATAAAAATCCCCTTTGACCTGCACACGGGGCATTTTTTGGTCCGTGTACAGAGAGCAGCACCAAAGTCATGACAGGCGTGCACGTTCAACCCATTTCATGTATGCGGAGTACAGTGTGACGCAAAACTATCCAAGAACATGAGTTTTGCATCTGAAAGCACTTTGAATGGTCCAACCGTGTCCTTCACAGCTCAGCACACGGTTGTAGTTCACTGTTAGTGCAAGCGTGACCCGCCTACTCTGGAGAATTCAACGCGTCCTCTTATGCCATAATCGCAGTTTTAGAGGTTTTCAGGACATTCAGAGTCTCCCGGTTCGTCTTCTAGCCTCCTAACAATCAAAATGTATTCTATTGTAATTGCTTAGCCGCCTGTGTTTTCTCACGACACAGGGATAGAAGTTTCAGTGTTCACATCCGCAGATTTCAAAAAGCCGCCTCAGTCTTACTCTCACTGCAAGTTTGTGAAACTTGCTTGAATGTGAAGGCGGGCGCTGTAACAGCTGAAGATAGAGACGGAACTAACTTGCTGTCTGCGTTCAAACTGCCAAAATCCAAGCCCTGCATATGTGTGTGTGGACAAGAGTACAGGAACGGCTCTTTGGCCGGACGTGTGAGCACGCTGACTAACACAGACTGTAGTAATGAACAATACGGCCACGTGAGCGTTTAATACAGTGTTACCGATCGGTCCTGCTTTTATCGAGCTCCGGTGCCGCGTGGCGTCAGAGTGGGCTCTCCGACGAAGCTCCACACGGTGGAGGGTTGAGGTTCACACTCCAGCTTCATTGCGACGCTCTCCCCCTGCATCCTTACATGTGTATAGTGGTTGTGTTTTTCTGTTTTGTTGTGTGTCCTGGTTGTGTCCAAGTAATCCAGACCTGCCTGTCACTACTCCAGAACGATCCAGTGACAAACGGTCCACAGACACTGTGGGCTGCCACTGTGTGTATAAAAGGCGATTGAGCCGAAGTGGGAGACTAAAACCCGCCTCCGAGTGTGCGGGACGTTTGAAATTGGACGTAGCGAAATGATACCCGAGCTCCATTTTTGCTGTAACTCCTGGTCGAATCGAAGTCTCCGTTAGCTGCAAAGCTAACGGCTAAATGGAAAAAAAAGCTCCTGTCTCTCTTACTCTTTTTGCATCGCTACATCTTTGTATTTGAACTTCGTTCTTTTCAACATCACTTTTTAGATTTTCGAGTCATTCTTTATTCTAAGGATTTGTTGAGTTCTGTTTTCTTTCTGTCGCAGTTCAAAAAAAAAAAGAAAAAAAATATTGACTATGAAATAAATGACACAATATTTGCTAGGTTTTAAGTAATAATGACTTATTGTACATATGCATTTTTTCCTCCGTTACTGAAAAAAGAAATTAAATGGTTGTACATTGTGTAGAAAAGCAAACAAAAAGCCATGAATATTGTGAAGCTTGTCATTTCGTTTTGTGATCACTGTGTATTATTGTGTAACAAATGTGCAAAATGTTTGGGATTCTTTTTCTTTACCCCGTTTTCGGCTTCTTGAAGCGCCCTCGCTGGTTGCATTTGCTCTTACTTTGAACTAGTTAGCGTTTGCAGGAAAGTGCTCACTGCTTCAGATCAACACCGTGTAAAAACTCCCGCGTGGATCTCGTTCACCGATGAGGCATTAAACCTAAAATCCCCTCACATCATTTCTGACAGGTTAGCCTGGGTGGGCCTCTGTAGTGTCGTGATCCACAGTGTCAGTTTGGTGATTCTGTGTTTATTACTGCTCACCAGTTTGTTGTGCTGCACACGTGGGCACAAAGTGGACGTATATGAACCACTAAGACACAGATTGTTACAACAGTGGAAACACTGGATAAAAAAATACGATGATGTCATCTTGCAGGAGGTTTTCGTTTTTTTGTAAAGCAGCGCTCGCCCTGAATCAGTGACCACTTTCTCTGCCAACACCAGCATACAACACGTATGATACTGTACTGTTTGGCTTTATCTTCTATTAATTGTTGTTGCTAATGCAGGGAATGATTTAACTGCAAAATCATTGTTTCTTTTTGCATAGTGTTGACAATTTTAAATATCTGGGAAGTCGGAACGAATGATAAAACGGACCAGAGACTAATCAGACTAATTTTTGTTTTACTTGCATCAATCCTGACCTTTTGCACATACTTGATATTTAACGGTCTTCAAAAAAAAAAAAAAGTCAAGAAAATAATGCTGTTTGAATACTGCCAGTTGATTGACAATTATGCATTGATTGAAAAAAAATAAGCTAATTTTGGAGGAAATAACTTTGTAATATTTATCTCTTGCAAGCTATGTTTAATAAAGGTTGAAACAATTTGCTTCAAAGTGTCAACATCATTCAGCTTTTTTTTTCTCTTCTTCAGCGAGGACGCTCTGAGCAGCGTTTTCAACCCGTCGGGACTCTTTGTGCTGCTTTTTTCCAGCTTTGGTAAACAATGAAGAGCTTTTTTAAATATGGGACATGTAAGTGTGAAAGCAAACGAGACGTCAGTGGAGCGTTTCAAAACTTCCCCACCTTTAACGTGATCTGTGTTTTTTGGATATATGCTTCTGGCCCTGACTAAAGTCACCGCCGTGCTTCGTGTCTGGTGCTTTTGCCTTTCTTTGGTGTTCCTGTGTGTAAAAATGTTCAACCAGACTTTTTCTGTCTTCCAACCAACCCCATCGCCCAGACACGAAGAGTGTGAGAGAGTGCTGTCCCATGTAGTGCACAGCCGGGGGGGGGGGGGGGGTTTTTTTTTTTGTCTTTTTTTTTTATTATTTTTTCCATTTTTTTTTTTATTTTTGTGTTTTTTT
>VURO01028494.1:0-15973 GCA_015108175.1 Pelvicachromis taeniatus | reverse complement strand
ACGGAGGGAGGGGGGGGAGGGGGGGGGGGGTGGGTGGGCGCGGGGGGGGGGGGGGGGGGCATCAAGTTCTTTGTCACTGTTGTTCCATAGTTTCTCCACTTTGTTTTCATCGTATGTGTTTTTTACTTCCTTTCAACAATCAGATTTCATTTGATGCTGTTGTTTCTATGAACAACGGCTTTTCTTACAGCAGGGAACTGAGTCAATGTCAGCTGAATTTAATTTGAAGGTAATCAAAGTCATTTAAGTAAGTAATTAATGACAGCTGTGCACACAAGACTGAATGCTGTGATAGAATCAAAAAGTTTAGGGAACTCCAGGCCTCAAGGGTGCTGCAGGTTTTAGCTCTCACCCTGGGTCAGCACACCTGAATCACATGATGAGGTCATTAAATCAGCTGTGATGGATCCAGGACAGTCTAAAGCCGGCAGGACACCGGGCCTCGAGGCCTGCAGTTGGACAGCCCTGGTTTAGGTGGCGCAGACTTAAACCACTGTTTATATCGTGTACCCAACAGCTTCATCCAAAGCCTTCAAACAAATCCAGACCTACACCAGCACCACACCCACACCGTCTCCCTGCCACCGCCTCGGCACAAATAAAAGATAAAGACCAAAAATAAACTTTTCTTTTAAACTTCGTGATGCATGGAGCCAACGCTGCACTCTCCACTAGGTGGCAGCATGGAGCAACAACCCATTTTCCCAGGGTTAGCTGAGTGGATCCTAGAAGGAGACTCTCCAGGACGAAGCGGACTGATTAGGGCTGGATCTGAACCAGCTCTTCTTCATCTCAGCACAGACCAACGTCTGCTTTTACTCCAACATGTTTCAGTGTTGACTGAACAGCCGTCCTCTCTGAACAGGGTTGAATGAGTGGGTTCATGCAGGGATCACACGCTGCCTGCTACAGTATGTTTCTGTGCTGTCGTGAATAACAGCACATGTTGACTGCATTTGCGATTCCATCTAACATGCAACGTTACAAAGTGTAATCGAAATAGTTTTTTTTCCTGAGTATAAAATATGATCGTAGCACTGATCCTGAAGGCACTCTGTAGGTCATGTGACCTCCCAGCCTGGAGCAGTGTTTACTGGACGCTCACTGACTCCTGTTCCTACTTCCTTTGAACGCATCACAGGCTCCTTTAACACTGCTGCACAGTCTGAATAGACTTTTCTAAAAGCCAGACTATCAGCCATGTGTTCACTTTAAGGGTATTTCCAGAATCCGTTGAACGGTGATAACAGCACGCTTTTGATCTCATGTGTCACGTATCTGTGCCATCACACTGAGTAACACTGTTACCAGTTAAACGTGTTGATGAGGTCTTTCAGGCTTTGTGCACATGCAGAAACACAACTAGCTGCGCCTCACTCCCCTTTTGTCTCGAGCGAGAAAAGACAACACAACCACAATCATGTGACCTGTAAAAAAAAAAAAAGCATGTGGGCGAACAGCTGCAGTAACAGAGTACATGATGTGACGGTGGGCGGGGCCTGCTGCCTGTCGAACGTGTGGAACACGACGTTCTCGGAGTGTTTACATATAGATCTGCCTCAAGGACGGGAACGAGGTGGAAGACATCCAGCATGTAACGGTGGCGCAGCCTGACCTCCACGGTGCTTCAGACCACTCACAGTGAAATATGCACAGGTGTGGAAGGCCCTGCTGGGACGCTCACCTACATCTGTGTTCATGCTGTCTGCTGCAGGCTAAATGTCCTAAACTGTTCTCACACTTTAACAAGTCAGAAAGTCTCCCACAGTCATTTCTTTATGACTGTGTGAGAGTGGGACACATGCACCAATATGGAGTCAAAGTCTGCATGTGCACAACTGGCGTCCACGTGCATCCATATAATCCACTCTAAAATCAAAAGCCAAGCTGCTCAGTACAAACGTCTTCTTGTTGTGTTATTTAACAGTTTATTCGTTCAGGAGGCGTACACAAACCTTATTAACATTAATAAGAACTCCATCCGTTGCCAGGCTTACCTGTTCTCCACCTGCCTGCTCGCGCGCTCACCACCTGCCCATCAATCTCTCTGGAGCACCAGTGGAAGCACATTTTCCCCTCTGGACATTTCCTGTACGCTGGCGGTGTACATGCTCTCTCCTGTGTGGTAGTGTCCAATCACTGCCCTTCAATAACCTCTGTCAAAGTGCCCACAGCTGTTTGGATGTGCTTTAAGTCAAAACAAAGGTTGCCTGAGTCAAAGTCTGTTTAATAGGGAAAACAGTGTTCGTGCATACAGGAAGTGCACAAAGAGTGGCGTGGCTGCCTGGAGCACCAACCACGCAGGTTCACAGCCTGCTGTTGGTTTGCTGAATGTGCACCACACACGTTTATATCTCCCCAAAAACACAAGTGTTCACGTCTGTGCAGCTTTATCTGTATTTTCAAAATATCTGCCCGTCCATGTTCCGTCGTGCTCGCTGTTTTTCAGGTCTAGCGTGCACGCCGGTGGCAGACGGCTGATTAAGGTGGATGTCAAGGTGAAGAGTCCATCCTGTCTGTGCACGTTTCCTTCCATGTGTTCTGCAGACAGTGAGTGAAATACGCTCAAGTTCAGCTTCCAGACTTTTATTCTTTCTCACATTTTCTTTAGAATAAACATAAATACAGTAACTGTTGTAATGGTGATGGCCTTGTTCACTGTTATCAGTGCTGACACTGTTTTTCTGCGTGGTGCAGTGGTTAGCACTATCTCCTCACAGAAAGAAGCCTCCCACGGCGGGGCCCACAGCATCAATGCCAGGTTAGCTGCTGGTCATGGGTGTGAAGCACAGCACGGTTAACCATGTGACTTAGAGTAAAGCGCTTTGACTGTTTAGTCCACTGAATCTTTAATATGATACGAGCCCGAGTGTATTCAGAGTACATCCTGTAACATTTTCAACATGTATTCACTTCAACTTAAAAGTAACTTTGGCAAAAATGTCACCAAAAAGTCAAAAGTGAAAGCAGATCAAGCAGCAGTAAGCAGAAAGTCCCCCGTTCCCCTCCCCCAGGAGCCATGTGAAAAACAAAATTCCTCCTGAAGACTCCCACATGCCCTGCCTGCATGCCCCACGCATGAACACGGACTCCAACCAATCACGGAACACTTAGCAACAGGCTTCGACCAATCGGTCGTCAGGTTTGTGGGGCACCAGAGAGCCTGTTTTTCTGTGTGGTTGATTCTGTGAACAGAAAGAAGGAAACTTGTTCCGCTCCTGAGAAATAACTTGTGTGTCCGTTCAGAGTTCACGCTGAACACGCCAAAGCACGACAGCAGCCGCCTCCCGGCGCTCAGCACTGTACTGTACACTCATTATTATGGGAAGGAGCTCTTTTTATCTTTCCGGTGCTTTCACGTGTTTCTCTGCCTTTGCACTGCTGGGTTTCCTTTCTGGAAACAGAGTTTAGAAAAGTTCTGTTCATAATCAAACTTACGCAGCACACTATACAAAGTTCACCACAGCTTCTTGTTACCACTGTTGTCCTCCTCCCATACGTTACACTGGAAACAATAACAAGGAGCACAATAATAACCTTTGTACTATCGCCATCGTGCACCTGGATGCACTGATGTTTTTATGCCACCTTAACTGGACTGAAGTCATAGTGAAAACAGTGACTGCAGTCTGTTTTTTGGATGGATGACGTCAGAGCGGCTCCAGGTTCGACTGTGGCCGATGTCACAGATGGTGCTTTTCACGAGGCGCCTTTTACGTTTACATGCTTCGTGGAAAAGCCTCAGCAATCAGTGGCAATTAGAGGCAACTGTATCACGACCTCCCACTCACGACTAGACTTGCTCAGTAAGCGAAGGGAACTTCCTGTGGTGAATCACAGTCTCCGCCGAGAGAACCAATGGGCGGATGAGGAAATAGGCCGTGATCTGGTGGAAACCGGCCGGGTGTGGTCGTGTACTTGTGCTACTGGTATTTTGTGAGTGTCTTGGTGGGTGTGAACACGCAGCTCGCGAATGCTAGCCTTTATTCAGCCAAACAGGGGCCCAGTGCTCTGGCCTCTCAGCCAATCACAGCTCATGTCTAAGCGTGGAAGGAGGCGTGCGCCCTGCGGGACTTCTAACATGAAGGCGATGGCGCAGCCACACACACACACACACACATGACTTGAACATGAGAACATTTTCACCAGCTTTACTTTATCACTCAGAGTGAGTCACAATCCAAATGTCTGGAGATGTTTTATCATTTTGTCCTTTATTTCTACGATTATGACGGATGTCCTCACGGGTGCGGCACTGCCAGCCAATCACCTGTCTTTTTATTGCACACAAGTTTCATGTTTTTAAATGGCTGCAGTCTCCTTTTGTACATCTGAGTATCTCTGACTTCTGTACTCGAGTAGGCCGGCAGGATCGGCTTCTTCCTCTTCCTGCCTTAAAGACAGTTAGCCTCAGTAAGACGATATGGGCGGAGCCTGTTTTAAAAGTAACTCTCAGGCAAACCCATCTGGGCTCGCTGCCCTACTGCCTGGGGATGCCTCGATGGGCCTCAGACTGTGAAAAGTGTGGCTCCAAACTATGGGGGTGGGAGGGGTCTCTAATGATGCTGGGAGCCCTGGTCAACGTCCTTAATAGGCGCGAGTGAAACCTGATGATGTTTTGTGCTGCCCTCGCCACCTTCACCAGGCTCCTGACCAGCTGCAGCACCAGCTGGTTCCCCTACAGTCCAACCAGATTAGCTTTTAACTGAACAGTTTGATCTAAATCTAACCGGAGGAGAGAATTCCTGTAAGCCTGCTCACGCCTGGCCTTTTCTCTGTTGACTCATTGGGAATAATCTGTCCTCGTGCATAGTGCTCAAAAACATCCCACTCACACAAACTTCCTGTTAAAACATGGTGCAGGGATGGGTCCAGAATAAACCGGACAAGCTGTCGATATCAGCATATCTTATTATTATTAAAAGAAAAAAAAGGCATTATTAGAGTAAAAGGCCTAATCTGCACAACACCAATGACCCACACAGTCCTTTTAATGGCACACCCTGCCAGCAGTGTAGCAATCACCTGAGAACACCTCAGTGTCACCAGCAGGAAACCTACAAATCCACTCAAATAACTAGAATCCCACAGGGACACTTTTCACGTGCACTAATACAGGGCTCACCAACCTTTTTGAAAGTGAGAGCTGCTTCCTGGGTACTGATTAATGTGAAGGGCTACCAGTGTGACACACACTTCTGAAATAACAAATTTCCTCAGTTTAACTTTAATTATATGTTATCATTAATAATTAATGATATTCATCTATGTAAAGACACTGATTATGGCAACTGTTTCCATGGAGACCAGCTAGCGCTGAACTAATATTTAATAATAAACATTTTTTTATATATTATCTCTAACAAATTGACACCAATGCAATTGTGATTTAAAAAAAATAGCAACAAAAAATAAAAATAGATGCAGCTTACTGGTGAGTTGTTATAGTGAGCTATTTTTAGAACAGGCCCGCGGGCCCTTCTCATGTGGTCCTTGCGGGCGACCTGGTGCCCGCGGGCACCTATGAAAAATAAGTTGGCTTGAGAAGTAAACTGTGACCGACACTCCTGAGAAATCCTGAGTTTATGGTCTTGATAAGTGGGTCTTTAATAACATAATATGTGCCTTTAAAGGCGGACCCAAGCTGCCAGCATTTCAAAAGACCACCGATCTGGGACCCAGATAATTAGTCATCACCAGGTATTTAAAGCTGTCCCGTGTGGACGTGTTTGTTGACCTGCTATTGATTGTGCGTGTCATCACATGAGCCACGATGTGAGACAAAGGCGTGCTTCGTCAACATCAGCGTTGAGGGTGAAACTACTCTGGAGGTAGGGCAGCAGGTCATCTTCTAACTGGGAGGTTGGCTGTTCGATGTGGCTGCAAATATCGACGCGTGAATGTGAATGTTAGATACGAAGCACTTAATCTTAGAAGAAACAAGTGCTGGTGTGACTGTTGCAGCTTGTCGTATAAAGCACTTCGACTTCTCTGTGAAAGCAGAAAGGTGCTGTTTAAGGATCAGTCCATTTACCACACTTTGTCCAGAGTGAGTTCTCCTGAGCCAAGCGTGGGGCTCTCAAGACTGCAGGCGGCTAAAAGCCGGTGGTGTAGGACCCACCAGCTGGCAGCTAGTTGAGTTGAGTCCACTAGATCTGTGCTCGTGCTGCCCAATTAACTAATTAAATCTAGTGCCGTCAGCGCTTACGACTTAACGCGAACTGATCCGTATTAACGCGTCTAACTTGGCAAATCCCCGTTAACCCGTTTACGCAGATTAATCCGTGTGAGGGGTTACTCGGCATTAACGCGTAAATGCAGTTTAAACGCGTTTACTCCATCACGACGACTAACGTGATTAACAATTAACCCATCTGCAGCACAGACGGACTCACAATCCCTGAAATGTGTCTGTCAATGCATTTCAGGCAGTTTGTCCAAAGTGTGTCCATTCTGGCTCCAGACGGGTCGAGTGCGTTAAAAAGTTTAATGGCGTTAATCGTGACGACCGCGCTAACGCCGTATTAACGCGTCGTTAAGGTGGACAGTGCTAATTTAAATAAAACACCTTTTACGTAATTTTGCTTAATTAAAGGTAAAAAAAATTGACAAAATAAAACAAAAAACTGGACTAAATTTCATGACATATTAATTAAAATATATCATTCTGTTTCTTTAATAATACATGTCATTAACACCCGAATTAAAATACATTTGCAAGTAAAGACAGACTTAAAGTGACTGCACATTTAGAGATGAGGATGTCCTGGAACTGGGAACGTGTGTGGCTCGTGTCACATGTGCAAAACTTTGTGGTACCATAATAACTTAAAAAAAAACCTCATCTTCCTGTGTTTAAATGGAGCGAGCCACTCCTACGACAGGCTGTGGAGACATGGGTCACTGGGTATACTGTATGTTTGGTTTTGGTTTTCCAAACCTGTTTTGTGAAACTAGTCTGTTTTGTGTTTTGAGAAAAGGTGGAAAGTTTCAGCAAATGTTTGAAAGCTGGGTGAAAACGTGTGTTTGGATGCCATGTTTCAGTGAAAAGTGTTTTAAGTAAGTAAAGTCAAATTTTATTTATATAGCACCTATCAAGATAAAATCACAAAGTGCTTTACAGAAGCAGAAACGCAGAAAACGCAGGGGAAAAAAAAGATACATTTTTAGCTGTTTTTCAAAAGACACCACTGAGTCCACAGATCTCAAGCTCAAAGGGAGAAGAGCATGCCATAGTCTGGGAGCCACAGTTACAAAAGCCCTGTCCCCTTTTGTTTTGAGCCTCGTGTGATGGACAACCAGCAAGCCCTGATCACCTGACCTCAGGGACCTGCTGGGGATGTAAGGCTGTAAAAGATCACTGATGTATGTCGGCGCTTGTCCATGCAGAGCCCTGGAAGTCAGAGTCATAAATTTGAAGTGAACTCTGAATTTGATGGGGAGCCAGTGCAGCTGGATCAGCAGAGGTGTGACAGGAGAGAACTGGGAGGACTGGGTCAGAAGCTTTGCAGCAGCGTTCTGAACAAGCTGCAGGCGGTCCAGGGAGGCCTTACACAGACAAGTGAACAGAGAATTACAACAGTCCAAACGTGTTGACACAAAAGCATGAATGAGAATTTCCAATTCTGAGCGTGACACAATGGGACTCAGCTTAGCAATGTTTCTTAAATGATAAAAACAGGAAGGAACCAGGGATTTAACACGAGTGTCCGATGTCAGAGCTGAGTCAAAAGTAACACCAAGATTCCTAATTGTTGTTTTTAATAATGACATTAAGTTCTCTGTTTAATAGTTCAACAAGAAAAATTTATGGTGATTTTTCAAGTCACCATTATACACGGGGTTGCTTTGCATGCTTTGCTGTTTATTGTTGCGTTTGAGGGGTTAAAACAGCGTTTTTTCATTTTTGCCAAATGCAGAAAGGTCACTGGGCTGAAAGTCAAGCTGTGAGCTTATATATTTATCTGATAACTTTTAATAACAGTTACGCTAAAGACATCTTTCTCTCCCAGGGAGAGGAAACGAGCACAGTAAATTTCACCGACTCTGAGAAGCTGAAACATAATGACTTTTTGTTGTGTGGCTGTGAAGTAGCGCAGCAGATGAGCTGAGCAAACTTTGCCTATCTGTAGCTCGCAATAGCTACTAAGTAGCATAGAGTGGAGAACATCATTTTCAATGTTATTTATACAGCGCCAAATCACAACAACAGTCGCCTCAAGGCACTTTACATTGTAAGGTAGACCCTACAATAATACATACAGTGAAAAACCCAACAATCATATGACCCCCTATGAGCAAGCACTTTGGCGACAGTGGGAAGGAAAAACTCCCTTTTAACAGGAAGAAACCTCCGGCAGAACCAGGCTCAGGGAGGGGCGGGGCCATCTGCTGCCACCGGTTGGGGTGAAAGAAGGAAGACAGGATGGAGACATGCTGTGGAAGAGATGAAATAGAGCCACACTGCCTGCAGCTCACACAACCAGTGAGTGAGTGGACCTGTTTCCACAGCATGTAACCGTCTGAGTTCACGACAACTGTTTGTGAAACTGGAGAGAAGAATTGCTGACTGATCTATTCCAACATTTGCATGAACAAAGCAAAGTTCCTTTTCATTTTTCAAAATTTCTACAATATTAAATTAGTACCTATGAATAAGTACCATTCTTTGACCTAAATGCTCAGTGGCCTGAACGCCTTTATTGTATTAATCTTTCTTTTTGTCGTCTACTCAGAGGAAATGCCCAGACCTCACAGAAACAGGCAGATGTGACACACGATTAAAGAACTTTCCATAGTTTCAGCAAGATGAACGAAAACCTGAACTGATCTGAGGTCTGAGAACCAGAAAAACAAAAGAAAACACAGAGATAGACATCTGAGTGGATGGTTTTTAATAAAAAAACAGAACCCATAGGGCTTCATACAAAAACAGTCTGCAAGTATCAAGAATGTATCACAAACACATGTTCTCACAAATCAGTCATTAACAGTGATTTCCCTGCGCCCTGAAAGAACCGAAGTCGTGAAACTCGTACGTGAAATGTTGTCTGGGACAGAGCAGACACGAGGATTAACCTCAGATAAAGTGCGTCCCTCAGAGAGCGTGTCGTACGGACGGCACTCGCTGTAATTAGTGCCAGTCACATATCTCCACATCAAAATCATTGTCCAGCTGAAACCGAACAGAGAATCTTGTAGGCAGTAGTAGGAGTCAAAAGATATCAAAAAGTGCAACAACACAGGAATAAATGACTTTTTTCAAACACTGGTGATACGTCTAAGGAAGAAATGTACATGCTGTAGTTCTCAAAAGCAACCGTGTTCCCAACTAACTCGTAACAGCAATGCAAACCGAATGGAGTGGTAACAGGAAGTTTCCTTTTGTGTAGTCCTGTAAAAGTACAGGCTGTGGGTGGAATGAGAAAAGGCCACGGCGCCACAGCAGGCCAGTGCTCGGCCCCAATGACAAAGTCCAAGAGGCTGTAAATGGAGAGTGAGACTCTGGCGGTCTCTGGAAAAGGCAGCTTATTCAGAAATGCAACATATCACTGTGCCATCTGTGCGAGCCACATCAACATCTCTGAAGAGCACGAGCAGGAAGACTCATAAGCGATGAAGCGCGGTGAAGGCAGCTGACGTAACAGGCGACCAACGTTTCTGTCCACCTCCACACTCGGGCCTCTACTCCTCCATCCAACCTCCTCTGGAGTTTAGACCTTCTGCCTGGTTTCAAGTGCATGTCTGGTCCTTAACTGGTGGACCACAGTTCTGGTTCCCGCTGCGAGACTTCAGCAGACCGGCAGCATGCGAGCATTGCCGTTGAACTCCTCCTCTGCCTGGAAAAACATTTCATTCCTTTTAGTCATCTCAAGGAATGCAACTTCTTATTAGCAGGACACTTTTCATTGACCGGAGCTGCTTACCTCGTTGTATGCTGGAGGCGGTGGGTACTGGAAGGCTGGTGCGTTCATGAAGATGGGACTGTCATCGCCGTCAAAGTCATCGAGGAGAGGTGTGAGAGGCTGCTCCAGGCGGCAGTCACGGGTCACGTCACAGTAGCTTGGCGGTTCGGACGGCATCCTGAGAGACACCCAGCTCTGGGAGGCAGTGCTGGCTGAGCTGCTCTGGCTGCTCACGCTGTTGCTGCGGCTGCCCAGACCAGCAGTCCCAATGACCAAAGGCAGCTCCAGGATCAGCTTGTCACTACCAGGAATGTGTACGTAAATCTAGCATGTAGAGAAAAAACGCAGTTATTAACAGCAATGATTACGAGACAGACAGGGGAACTTTGAGAAACTGAAGGCTCACCATCAGCGCGTACTCCACACGGATGATGTTGCAGCCCAGCATGGATGGTTTGATCTTCGGCACCCTGATAGTTTTCCCCTGCCAGGCGTCGCACATCCCAGAGATGATGTGATTACCACGCACCGAGGACAGCTTCTGGCGCAGGACCTTGGTGCGTCCGTTTGCCTGGTAGGTGTGTTTGGCTATGATGGCAGCCTTGGGCACGACAATGCGGGAGCAGGTGTTCTCGAACTTTGCGTTGATGCAGATCTCTTCGCCTTCACAGAATCCACGCCGGTCGATTTTTGCATTGAGTGACACCTGACCGTCGGGGATGAACATGCAGGTGACTTTCTTCTCCTTCATGCCCCCTGCTGGAGACTGGAGAGCGGCAGAAAGACGGCGTTCAGTTACGCAGAGCTTCAATGACAAACACACGACCATGTTTTGGCATTAGTGAACTCACCAGCAGGTCTGGGGTGTTGACATCCAGCGGTTCCTCCACCTCGAAGCATTTCTTGCACTCCAGCACGGGCTGCTGCGGCCTCTCGATCACGGCTTTGACACAGTACTGGACGTAGCCAAACTTCCCCTTGTATGACGACACCAGCTGCCTGTAAGAACCACGATTACTCCATCATCACTTGTACGTCAGTGAGGAGCTGCACACTGCGGCTCTGGGTAATGGAATGTGTGTGTCACATAGCACATCCTCACCCTTGCTGAGGGAGCTCGAACCCAAACGTGTACTCGTATTTGTTGCCAGGTCTCAGCACCACTGATCCGTCAGAGTCTGGACAAGAAAGTAAACCCTTTACTGCATTATTCATGTACAGCAGGTTTCAAGCGCCAGGGCTGCCCCACAATTATTAAGACACCGGAAACACGTTTTAAATGTATAACACGCAGTCCGGGACATCCAACACAGTCACGTACCTGCGGGCTGGTCCTGCAGCCGCAGCACCGCTTCATGTCTGAGGTACTCGGCCTCCTGCCGGCACCGCTGCTTGCCTTTAGCGTACTCCACCTTGGCGCAGCCCAGACCCAGAAGCTTCACCGCGGACACCCGCATCATTTCGCTGACCTCCACTTCCACACGGCCGGACACCGTGTCTCCGCCGCAGTAAAAAGTCTTGCTGGGATCAGAAAAAATTATCTGGAAGATTTTCACTTTTTTCGTCATCGCCACCATGATTGACAAAAGAAACTGAAGCGTGAAACTTTACGAATAAATCCTCGGAAACGATCAGTAATCCATCCACGTACAACCGCCGCTTCACTGTGCTGTAAACAAAGGGAGGAGGGTGTTTTTATGAGCAGGGCACGCGGAGCCAGGGTGAACGGCATGTCTCAGTGCGTGCACACGGCTCTGATTGGTGGAGAGACCTTTGTTTGTGTCAGTCCCACCCAATCAGCGCAATGAAGCAGCGCGTGGACACCGCGTGGCTGGAAGCCTGTAGAGCGTGCTTAGCAGATGCGCGCACAGGAAACTGAAAGTACACCGAGAGAACATTGCATTTGTAGTAAACACGTTGAAACGTGTGAAATCGTGGCCTGACCGTGAGTCACTTTAGTATCACATGCAAAGCTCACTGTATGAAATCATAAACACATTCGACACTTAATTACAGATCACATTGATGTCATTCTAGAACATTTTCAGTTTGAACGCCTTTCTGTCCTGTAGCCGTTTTAAATCACGACGCCGCACTGACTTCAATGAATGAATCAGGTCAGCAGTGCTAGGACATGGACGGATGTGCTTTATGTGAGCTTCACGACAACAAGGAAGTGTTTTATACAGTATACGTATTTAAAGATGGAGTCTTGGCCTACAACAGGGATGCCACGCTCCTTTTATATAGTGGGCCACATACAGCCCACTGTGATCTTACGTGGATGAGTGAAACTCAGTGCCAACTAAACGTGTAATCAATGTTAACATAAGACAAAGAAGAGCAATTTCAACAGTTCTCAGTTTGTCTACATGGTAAAGCATTTGTGCTGCAGTAAAAAAAAGAAACGTGTCAGCACGACTCTGAGGTCCACCTGTAAAGTGTTTCAGGGGTCTCCAACATGGTGCCCGCGGGCACCAGGTAGCCCGCGAGGACCACATGAGTGGCCCGCGGGCCTGTTCTAAAAATAGCTCACTATAACAACTTACCAGTAAGCTGCATCTATTTTTATTTTTTGTTAAATCACAATTGCATTGGCGTCAATTTGTTAGCGACGATATATAAAAAAATGTTTATTATTAAATATTAGATCAGCGCTAGCTGGTCTCCATGGAAACAGTTGCCATAATCAGTGTCTTTACATAGATGAATATCATTAATTATTAATAACATAATTCAATTTACATTGAGGAAATGTGTTATTTCAGAAGTGTGTGTCAAACTGGTAGCTCCTCACATTAATCAGTACCCCTCACTGTGACCCCTGAGACTGTAAGGACTTTGGTGTGGTGTCAGTGGACACGAGACGGAAACGCTGTAGAACTTGTGAAGGAGGCCATACATTTTCTTTATTCTTTACTTATTTTCACATTTCTGAAGACATCCAAGCCGGCTAGGTTGGGTTTTTTCTGGCCCCTGGGCCTCAATGTTTGACACCACTGGTCAATAAGATGTTAATAGCCGACTGTCCCGTCATGACAGGCCATGGAGACTAACTAGGTTAAACCTAGTAAACCCAGTTCACAGCAGCTTTGTTAGGGATGTCGACATGGTGTCATGTTCTTACACAAAGCAGTTTTGAGCTGCGTCTTGTGAACTTTAACCCACTTTTTGTGTGAGGGGGCGGTATAAACGCTCGCCAGGGTCTGGCATTCTAATGGAGTACCGCTGCCTCCTAGTGGAGAAGGTTGGCTACTACAGTGGACCACACAAATCAAGATCAAGCACCCAGCGTCAGGGAGCGCTAGTCTCGAGTTTAATAGGAAGGAATTAAATCTATGATCAGGCAAGATTTAAAAACCCTTATACTTCTTTTTAATTAAATGCACACCGCTATAATGAAAGCACATATAATTTCCAATTCTTCCTCGTTGGGCTGTGGAGCGGACCTGAACAACTGTTCAAACAGATCAGCCGTCAGAGGGCCACGTTCCAAACCCATCATGAAGTCAGGGGTAATACTTTAAAGCTCATAACTGTTCGTTTTCAGCAACAAAACAAAACACTCGTTTTTGCAAGGCAAAGACTTGACCACGAACAAATAAGGCCCCCAACACAAGTCAAGGTTTGGCTTCAACGTGACATCCTTTATTAAGCATCTCATTTACACAAGTTCACACGTTTCTGCCAGCGCCAGCCCGGAGAACAGCTTCCTGTCAGGAGTCGCTCATCTGCTCCTGAAAGGAAAAGAGCACCACTTCAGATTTACAGGACGACACATCGGAGGACACAGAACGACTGCAGCACTAAGTCAGACATGAATTACGACGTCAGCGTAAAAACGAGACACATACATATTGAATGCAGGTGATTGAGCCACCAAGTGAAAACACCCTCAGGAAATGTTCCCAGCAGGTTCTTCCAAGCAGGCTGCTTGAGAAGCCCACTGGGACGGCTTGTTTTTTGGTCATGTCCACAGCTGAACAGGAACACACAATCCTGACAGCCTTGGTTTATGACCACACCCCTAACACAACACACACACACACACACACTTTACTTACAGCGATCGGCTGCAGTCCTTTCCTTGCGTGCGTCCAGATTCTGAAACACATGGGTTTATTAAATTATTGGAATGCGTCCTGTCATTCGGACGTCTACATGCTCGGCAACAGCTGATTTTCTCTCATGAATATCATTTATTCACATTTATATCAATATACACATCTGCTTTTAAATCCTACTGCAGCCTTGAACTAAAGATGGCGTTTAGACTCGGGCCTGCTCACTGCAGTAAGCTGCCGAGGCTGAAGGTCACCGTTCACCTGCTCGTTTCATTTTCACTGCTCTGACTTTGCACGTGAAGTTGGCTCGTCTTCACACTGGAGCTCGTCGAACAGGAAAAGGTTTTAGTGGCGATTACAGTAACAGGCGCAGGCGTTTCTGATGCGTGGGAAGAATTCCTTCACGCCACCTGGGCTCATCGTCACGGTAACTGCTCTGCCCCTTTGCTCCAGATATATTCATCCCTCTCTTTTTTAAATTTGCAGATGTTGGTAAAAACCTCACATTGTGAGTTAGAGTTCAGGGATTTTCAGAGATTATTAATTTGAAAAAAATAAAAAATAAATCTGAATATTAAATATGCACATCTACTCACACTATACCGATTACTTCTATTCACGTTTGTCTGTGTGGTCCACCGTAACCACACTGATAAGACGTTGTGTTTGCAGACTGCAGTCGTAGCAGTCGGTCTTATATTTGACTTGTTCTGCATCAGTATCCCACAACGCTCATGGCAGCGAACATGTGGGTAAAGCGAGACAGAGTTACTTTACGAGGCATTTCCAACGACATGGCCCTACAGCGAAAGGCCCGTCGGGATAGACCTCAGCGTTCGCTTCACTACTGATACCGAGTGCATACATCAAGCATCAGTCACAGCTTCTTACTTGAATTCGATTTATTTCAGTGTCGTCAGCTGGACAGTCTGCTGCTACCTCACAGTCGAGGGGTTTTCCACTTGCACCATCACTCCCCCGCCTCACCGGGTGGGAACCATGTTGACACTTACAGGGAAATGAGGCGTGGCAGCAACCTGTTTATACAGAGTAATTCTAATTAGATAAACACATCGTTAGAAACGAGACTGACCAGTGCGTGCAGATTTTAAGAAGCCAGTGATAATTTGCACATGCACTTATTCTTACTCTGTGCAAAAACACATTTGCACCATTTGCGCCTTTGGGCCAATACTCACCTCCATTACTGACGCCCTGCTGAAACCTCGGGTCAGAACATGATCATTTGTGGCAGCAGAAACCTGGAAAAAGGTCGACAGTGAGCTCAGAAGCTGATTCAGGGTTACTGGGACAAACAAGTTGACTAATTATGAAACCAATTCATTTGCAGATCAGCGATAAAACTTAAGTTGCAGGAAAAAAAACAAAACACCCAAACGGTTTTATATGACAAAGGAGCATAGATCCACAAATAATAGAGTGTGTATCAACATGTTTACCAGGACTCCAGACACAAGCAGTCAGGAGACCAACGATGCCATTTGTCGAGTTCGTCTTGCACTGACTTTTGAACAAACCAGCTAATGAAGCAGCTGGCTGCAGATACCACACAGTGCTGTCATCGTGGATCAAATTCACATTAGGCTGCCACAAACCATTATTCTGATAGTCGACTAGTCACCGATTATTAGTGCGATTAGTGGACTAATCAGATCATCATCCGTTGGACGTCAAACGTGCAGCTTATTGCCCCAGCATGCATCTGCTCTTATAGAACTATCATTAGCTTACAGCTTTGAGTGTGTAAGCTATGTGCTAACTACAAATAAAGACCAGATGATAGTTTATTACATTTGAATGAAATGTGCAGATTGTTTGGGTGAAGTTGAATAAACGGAGCCGTCTGCTCCTTGCTATCTAAAATATAACAGGACACCGGAGTATATTGTGTGTGCTGTGTGAAAACTATCACTTTAATCTGAGCCAAACCCATTTACTCAGGAACAAATAAAATAGTAACAAAGCCAAACAGTAACATGTTTA
>VURO01028492.1:7500-11833 GCA_015108175.1 Pelvicachromis taeniatus | reverse complement strand
GGACGCTGCATCGGTCTGTTGTGGTGAAGAGAGAGCTGAGTGTAAAAGCCAAGCTCTCAATTTACCGGTCGATCTTCATCCCTACCCTCACCTATGGTCACGAGCTGTGGGTAGTGACCGAAAGAACGAGTTCGCCGATACAAGCGGCGGAAATGGGCTTCCTCCGAAGGGTGGCTGGACTCTCCCTTAGAGATAGGGTGAGAAGTTCGGCCATCCGGGAGGAGCTCAGAGTAGAGCCGCTGCTCCTCCACATCGAAAGGAGCCAGTTGAGGTGGTTCAATTGATAAGGATGCCTCCTGGACGCCTCCTGGGTGAGGTGTTTCGGGTTGTCCCACCGGGAGGAGGCCCCGGGGCAGACCCAGGACACGCTGGAGAGATTATATCTCTGGGCTGGCCTGGGAACGCCTTGGTGTTCCCCCGGATGAGCTGGAGGAGGTGGCTGGGGAGAGGGAGGTCTGGGCTTCTCTGCTTGGGCTGCTGCCCCCGCGACCCGGCCCCGGATAAGAGGAGGAAGATGGATGGATGGATGGGCGGATGGATGGATGGATGGATGGATGATGGCATCATGAAATAAATTAAAATTTGTGACAAACAAACGAACATCATCAGCGAACATCATTATTGCGTATTTTTGGTTTGGCGGGTCATGTGAACAAACCTCTGTTAGAGTGAGGAGCTCTGACATCGATCTTCGGACTGAGACTCTAGCCTGAATCTTATTTTTGAATCTTTTCTCTGCAGACGACGAGAAAACGGGTGAACAGCCACTCATTTCCATGGCACATACAGAGCTGTCAGCAGGTATGGAGAACAAAAGGTACACTTTGGTCTCAGCAAGTCTCTGTCATTAACACTGTGATGTTTTTGGCTTCAAAGTTGAGGAAGAATGTGGGGGGGAAATATCCATTGGAAAGGAGGAGGGTGAAGAAGGCAATGGGTGTAAGGAGGATGAGGAAGTTGAGGAAGACAAGGAGGGTAAGGGAGACTCATCCAGTTGTTTTTGCTTCAGATTATGTTTTCTGTTCTCATCGTATTCACAATTTTCCAGCAGATGTCTGATGTCCAGCCAGGTAACGCTGTCAACTTGCTCCTTTATTTTCTTCTTCTGAGGTTCCTCTCTGAGTTTATGTTTCCTGTCATCCATCAGGTGGCGGTGACTCAGGGGCTAAATCACCGTCCACGACCAGAGAGCGACCAGGTACACAGGGACACGTGTATTACAAAGTCATAGCTTAAAGTTACACACAGGAGGAAAGCAATTATAAAATATTAATAATAAAAAAAAACAAATATAAAACTAATTAAAGAATCCATAAAAAATATTAAAATCTAAAATAAACCATAAATATCAGTATTTAAATCTAAAACGTGAAATGCTACTATAAATATATACAATAACAAATATTACAATAAATGAAAAATATACACATGTACATATACACATACAATAAATGAAAAAAGAATAAAATAAATAAATATAATAAAATAACAAAACTCTTCAAAAAACAATATTTTTAAATGCAGTCATACATTTTCAGTAGTAATTAAATGAAAATAAAATTCTTATCTCAAACCTTTACAATAATTTAGTGATTCAAATACAAATCTGCAAATAGTCTGCAGTTTAGTTTACCCAGTCATAAAATATCTTTAGAAATAAAAATGAAACAGAGCAGAGATCCAAACAGCACACATGAGAAACACCAACCACGGCTGTACTGGACTCTGGACATGTTGTCCACCACATGTTGTCCACCACATGTTGTCCAGCACATGTTGTCCAGCACATGTTGTCCAGCACATGTTGTCCACCACATGTTGTCCACCACATGTTGTCCACCACATGTTGTCCAGCACATGTTGTCCACCACATGTTGTCCACCACATGGGGGCCGAAAGACCAACAACAAATTAAACACGATACTGTTTATAAAGCTTTTAGAAATAGAAAAGAAATACCCCAACATGCCCAGGAATAGCCTATTTGACTTTTTTTAATTTCACCATTCATTAATCGCACAGAGAAGGCATAGTTTAAATATGCTAAAGTCTTCTTCAGCAAACAGTATTATTAAAGTTGGTCATGACTGCGCCTTCTTCTTTGGGAATCACCCGACCCAGTAATAATCAGAACCAGACCAGAGCTGGTTTATGGAGCCTGTAGTTCGAATGATTTGGTTGATGCATGTTCATGTTTCAAAGTCAGAGCATATAAAGGATGAAAGCAACATTAAGGTGCAACAATCTGTTCACCTGTGCACTACTGAGTCATCATTGTACTGTCAGCAAGAGCGAGCTCCCAAGCTAGTAACTTAGTGACCCCATTGAAGAACTGGCATAACTTCTTCTTCTTTGTCATTTTTTCGGCAGTTGGTGGTGCATTACTGCCACCAGCTGGCTCGGGGTGTGGAGAGGACCCACATAGCTGCCTGTCCCGCCTGTTCAGAAGTCAACCAGCCGGCAGGACTCAAACATCTAGCTACATAGCACATGAGAAAATGCTTTGCGGTCCAGACGAAACCCTCTTGGGGTCCGGATATGGACCGCAGTGGGGCGGTTGGGGACCCCTGTTTTAGACTAACCTGCTTTTTCAGCCTCAAACTGCTGCGAAATTGCACTTTTTGACACTTCCCCAGTTGCTTCATTTATTTAATTCAAGGACTTTCCATCATTTACTTTTTCTTTACACTGAAGGCAAACTTCAAAGAAATTCTTTCCACTGATTAATAGAAACCCAACTTCAAAGTCCACAAACCATACAGCTCTGAGACTTATGGCCCTATCACAGCCTCCCAATATGACAAGCTTTTTCAGTATATTGACGTGGGCCTTCAATTTCCAGCATGTACAGGTTTCGGTAACGATGCAGGGGGTATATCACAGCTCCAAATAATTTCAGTCTTTTTAGCTACTGCCAGTTATTATATATTTTATATCCTTGTCACTGAACTAGATATCACAGTGTAAGAAAATCTACATGAACTCTTTGGTCTTGTTGCTCCCTAGTACCAAATCAATGCAGTGGAGTTCCTGTCTTTGGAAGTCCTGTTCCACAGCATCTCCCCTCCCGCTACACTATCCTGTAGCTACAGTAAAAAGAAAGGCTGCCCACATCACCCATCAAGCTGCCACCAGGACTTATCCTCCCTTAGGTAGTCCAACTAAGTACGACAGGAAAGAGCAGTAAGGAGACGGGGGGTGCAAGTAAGAGAACAAGGAACAAAAACAGGAGAAGGAAGCAAACATGAGACTCAAGGCAGTGAAATGTAGCCAGCTTATGGTCTGACTTTGAGCAGTCTTATGCAACGCTGAGCTGTGGGGACAGTCATGGTCAAGGAGCTGCTGCGGCACTCAAAATGATCGGCTTCTACTTTACAGTTGCTTATCACCCCATGGGGTGAAAAAACACTTGATTTACTGTGGTAGACTGCTACCAAGCAGTTACTACCAAAGGACTCACTCGTGATCGTGTCTCACCTTCTTTCTGCAGCTCCTCCCAGCACTCTCGCTCTGTCCAGCCCACCACAAGCCAAGAGAAAAGTCCTGGTGGCTCCAACTCTCAGTCTGTCATTAGGTAACGAAACAGAAACTGGGAATTCTCCAGCCACAGTTTTCATGTACCAGCATGTAGTTTCACTTGGATGTTTGTTGTTGGGCTGCAGGTCGCAGTGGGTCCATGGTCTCTGAT
The DNA here is from genome assembly GCA_015108175.1 of Pelvicachromis taeniatus. Lineage (NCBI taxonomy): Eukaryota > Metazoa > Chordata > Actinopteri > Cichliformes > Cichlidae > Pelvicachromis > Pelvicachromis taeniatus. Next base: position 8,145 of record VURO01028492.1, on the reverse strand, counting down.
GACCTGCCTTCTGTCTTCCTTTCCCCCTCCCCTGAAGATGAAGATGACCCAGCACTTGACTTTGATCTAGATGCTATAGAGACACCTTCAGACAGCGAATCGCTGCCCTTCCCCATGTATGACCTGAACCTGGAAGGTGAGCCATCATAGAGAAGTTATATGGGGCAGGCTCCAAGGTTTGCAACCAGCTGTTTATTTTCTTATCTGATTGTTTCTCAGATGACCTGCGGCGTCTTGGTGTTGCCTCCAGCCACCATAGAGGTCACAGCTCAAGATCCAGGTCTGGCCCACAGACTGGGTGCCTGATGGAGACAGACCAGAGCGGACTGGGTTTTCTGGAAAGAGAGGATGTGGTGGACAGCCATGGCACCAGGTGGCGTTGTTTTGCTACAGGTGACCCTCCACAGGAGAGCCGGGTCAATATGAGCGTCCTGGAGCCATTCCTCAGGGTGCTGTCTCATGGAGGTACTGCAAAATACCTGTGCACTGATTTACCTGATATCTTGTGCCCCTCTCCCACTTTTAACACCTGTTATCAATGCAGGTTACTATGGAGACGGTATGAATGACATCATTGTGTTTTCCTCCTGTTACCTGCCAGAAAACTATCTGGAGAACTACCAGTATGTGATGGATAATCTGTTC